>JALIZH010016927.1:0-39744 GCA_030522465.1 Rhipicephalus appendiculatus
CTTATCTCACACATAACTTTATAAAATGTTACGCGGAAAGGTGTTTAAGATAGACCAATACTAAAGTAAATGCTGCGTTTATATGCATTAGACGAGCAAAGCAAGACTATGTAAGGAAAGGAACGTCGCTATTGATTCCGAATAATGTTGAGCTGCGGCGTTCTGCTAAGCAAACAAAGTCAGAATCAAGACTACAAAAAATACAGTGTTTTTTTTTTTCCTTTTTCGTGTTGTCGATCCTGGTAGTGCCCATGTCACTGTCCCGTTATAAAGAGGACGCTCACAGTACCCACTTATCGATCCATCCAGTAAATAAAGAGAGAAGATAAAAAAAGTTAACTAGGAAACATACCACTTCGTGAGATAACTGTTTACGTTTGGATGGAAGTTTGCAAAGCAAGATATGGAACACTTTGCTAGTGGAGAACATCAGCTGAAGTTTCTGCTTCCCACATCAAAAAAAGCTTGTCACGTGGTCAGCAAAAAGGGTAAGCGGAAATCAATGCCACGCATTGATCTTCACGAATGACGGTAAAACCGGCGGCTGCTGGCTTTCACGAAAGACATTTTAGCACGAATCAAGCTATATGAGACGGATAAAAAAATTCGGTAGATTCCACGTACCTTGGGAATCGATGTTATGCGAAGCATGTGGTGGGAAGCTGATTGGTGTTGTCATTTTTACGTTACAAAATGACGCTAAAGGTATGTACAAATGTAGTACGCACAGACATATGTTGAACAGTCGCATATGCTATATATATCCAGTTGGTTACAGTTGCGTAACAATGCGAACAGCAACATGGGTATTAGCAACTCCAGAAGCGGTAAGCTGATATGTAGCGCTTGTGCACGGGAGGATAGTAGCCCTGGACACTCCTCCATGAATCAACTTCAGTGGATCGCTTAAAGGAGTACTGGCACCTTTTTTCGAAGGCAAGCTTGCTCTGCCATACAAGTCTCCTGTATGCATAGATGGCTCTAAGCAAGTACGAAGCTCAGCAAATGCTGATAAGATATTTTATTTTGATATTAAAGTCAATTTTCTCGCGGCATCCCTACTGACATCAACACTAGCCTGACGTCAGGCTACAGAACTAATCCTGGTGACTTCACGCAGCAGTCTGGCTACTTGTGGTGACGTCAAGCACCAAAACACAGAAAATGGCAGCTTGCGCGTCGCCTTCTCGATCATCTGCTCGCGCCGTGCGGTCACTGTCATCCAGTGTACTTGTGAAGCGAGCAAGCGGAGTCTGGAATAGAGTGCGTGCACGCGGATACGAAATATACGCTTATCAGAGGGCAAGGGTATCGTCTGATTTTGAATTTGTCGTCATGCCACCGATATTTTACCCTGTAAAGTCTTGTGCTAGTGAAACGGGGGACAATAGGTGCAAGTTCCACCGATTCCCGTCCGATCCGGCGCTGAGACAAGCGTGGGTCGACTTCGTGCGCCGCGGCCGAAGCGGAGACTGGACGCCAATCAAGCGGAAGTTCGCTCTGTTCGCTCCACTTCACTCCGGACGCGTACACGCGCAGCATGCAGTTGCTGACCGACTTCGGATTGTCGACGAAGAATCTGCGCCTTAAAAGTGATGCCATCCCAACGTTGTGCCCCACTGCCGCAACCGCGGATCACGATGCCTATCAAGGATATAGAAAAAGAGACTGCAGCGGCACCAACTTAAACCGTGCAGGCAATCCCGAGTTGCGTGCTCCAGTGGAGGTTACTCGTGTTATCGAAATCTTCACACGTGTTATCGAAATCAGTGTTGTTTTCGTGCATAGCTACGCCGTGTACTTCAGTTGTTGAGTTTAGACATGGTGAACATGCAATTCTGATAATGCATGAGTTCATCATTGTGCAGCTAAGCATATGTCAGGCTAATGCCGTCTTTCAGGTTCCTGTTCACTTCTTACCTAGTCCATGAGGTCAAGATGACTACCTTTAAGAAATTTGGAGGACGTATTTACTACCATGTGTGCAAACTTAGTAGCTCTTGCTGTTTTGTTAATGTCGCGTTACCAACCGTGGCCTTTTCCTCATTACTTTCACACGTGTTATTGAAATGAGTGTTGTTTTCGTGCATAGCTACACCGTGTACTTCAGTTGTTGGGTGGAGACATGGTGAACATGCAATTCTGGTAATATACGAGTTCATCATTGTGTAGCTAAGCATATGTTAGGCTAATGCTGTCGTTCAGGGTTCCTGTTTACTTCTTACCTAGTCCATGAGCTCAAGACTCAGAAATTTGGAGAACGTATTTACTGCCATGTGTGCAGACTTAACAGCTCTTTCTGTTATGTTATTGTCATCTTACCAACTGTGGCCCTTGCCCATAGGTCGGCAAACTCACTCGGACTCACTCAAACTCAAACCGTGCCATGAGTCTGAGTCTGGGTGAGTAATATTTTGATGAGTGTGAGTCCGAGTGAGTCGGGTTGAAGCAAATTTTTGTGAGAATGAGTTCGGCTCAAGAAAATTTTGGTGAGTCTGAGTCCGAGTGAGTCCGAAGCGCAAGACATATTTCTTGAGTCTGAGTGAGTTCCGTTTTTCTTTTTTGCCGACCTATGGTCCTACCTACTCATCTCCAGCATTACTATCAGCCTTACCTGGATTCACGCTTATACTCACGTCTACTCACACGTATTCCAAAGCAGTGTCGTTCACACACTATTTCAATATTTATTGATCAGAGGCAAGAATTACGTAGGGAGATGCCTTGACCTCCCATCCCCCCCCCCATCCCCCCCCCCTCCTCCCGCCAACTGTTCCAGGGAAGTTCTTGATAAATATATCTTACGTTGTCATATATTTCAAGAAAAATCACCTTAGTTGTTTGCGAGCACTCATAACTCGTATTCGAAGGTTCTATATCAAAAGGCACCAAGAAAAGCACCGATTACGTGAGATATTGGTGTTAAAGAGCATTGACACCATGGTCAAAAAAACAAATTCTAGGCTAATGGACTGATGAGTTGACTCACTCGGGCTCACTCATACTCAGATCGAGCCGTGAGTCTGAGTGAGTCAAGGTCAGTAATGTTTTGCTGAGTTTGAGTTTGAGTCCAGTTGAAAAAAACTTTCGTGAGTGTGAGTACGGCTCAGGGAAATTTCGGTGAGTCTGAGTTCGAGTGAGCCCTAAGAGCAAAATATATTTCATAGGAATCAACATTGTTGCACAGCGCGAGAAAGACGACGACGTTGGGAGGACACAACACGGGCGCTGACTTCAACTAAATTTAGTAGCGAAAACGTTGGAAATATATACATATGATAGCAAACAGCATACCTCATCACAAGCGCACAACCTATTGCGTTACAGCTAGATACTCTATATCTTGCTAAGTGAGAGCAACAGCACACCTCAGCACAAAGTCACAACCTATTACGTCACAGCCAGATACTCGATTTCTTTTTTATTGAGCACAACAGAAGGCATGCTAACACAGAGGTCACCCAGCAGTTGCATTTGATTAGCCTCGATGATTTCGCGTGTTAGCTGCTGGCGATGTTTCCGGTTTACAACCACAATCTCTACAGTGGATACCCAGATGGCCTTGAACAGCTGTGTTTACATGCTAGTGATGCTCCTTTAAATGCTCGTTCAAGTACCTGCCCATTTGTCCAACATACTTCTTGCCGCAAGACAACGGGATCAAGTAAACAACAGCCACAGCATATGCTACGAATTGCCCCTATGTTTGGTTGTGCAGCCGCTCTTTTGTGCGGATTGAGCATTCACGCGTTTACAGAGCACCGAAAGCTTTTCTGGGACAGAAAAAACAACCTTGACGTCAACCTTATCCCCTGTCTTTTTCAAATTGTGTGAAATCTTATGTAGATAGGGGAGCACCGCGACACGCTTAGTGTCACTGGCTGCACAGTTTCCTGGTGCTTCACATCCCTGCTTTCTCGCGCTATGCAAACATGTGGATTCCAAATCACCAACTAGCCCAAGCTTCCGTTTTATCATATTTCATATGTAAGTCTGAGTGAGCTCCACAAATTTTGCCGACCTATGCCTTTGCCTCATTACTTTCTCATGGGTTATCGAAATCAGTGTTGTTTTCGTGCATAGCTACACCGTGTACTTCAGTTGTTGTGTTGAGACATGGTGAACATGCAATTCTGGTAATGTACGAGCTCATCAGGGGGGACATTGTGCAGCTAAGCATGTCACACTAATGCCGTTTTTCAGGTTCCTGTTTACTTCTTACCTAGTCCATGAGGTCAAGACTCAGAAATTTGGAGGACGTATTTACTACCATGTGTGCAAACTTAGTAGCGTTTGCTGTTTCGTTATTGTCACGTTACCAACCGTGGCCATTGCCTCATTGCTTTCACACGTGTTATCGAAATCAGTGTTGTTTTCGTGCATAGCTACACCGTGTACTTCAGTTGTTGGGTTGAGACATGGTGAACATGCAATTCTGGTAATGTACGAGTTCATCATTGTCATGGTATTGCCGTCTTTCAGGTTCCTGTTCACTTCTTACCTATTCCATGAGGTGAAGACGCAGAAATCTGGAGAAAGTATTTACTGACATGTATGCAGACTCAGCAGCTCTTTCTGTTTTGTTATTCTTGCTTTAGCAACTACAGCCTCTTTCTTGAATTTCATGTGCGTTAGCCTAATTGTTGACTTCCTTCTGTAGTGCTGGTCATATACATCTGTTTTGCATATGACCAGAAGAAAGGTCAGTGACACAGGCTGTTACGCCTGAAGAAATAAATCAAGTTGAACGTGTTTTCTTTTATTGAACTGCATCTCCATGACGTTTGTATATTAGTATTCTGGATACTTAAAGCCTCAGTAGTCTTGTGAAGGGAAATTTTGACGCACTGCAGAGACGACGCAGCTGGGCAGGACCACTCGCTTTCGTTTGCCAAGGTGATGCCAGACCCACATTAAAAAGGGAAGATATCGCCTGAAATATGAATGCAATACGATATAAAAATGCAGTGGCAAAAGTAAAGGTAGACATATCCTGCAGCTGAATCAAATGTGTGCACAGAGTCATATTCCAGAACGATTTACTGACAATGGGCCCTTTCGAGCAGACAGAATTACGAAATAAAACGTCATTGTTATGTTCCAGATTCCTTTTTAGCAAGTACAGTTATGCAGAAACACTTCATTTTATTTATCGTTTACTTAATCAACCCAATGAACCAAAGTCACTACCGCGAACTATGACTTATAGAGGAAAAAAAGAACAATGAAGTGCATAAGTCAATCACAAAGAACGTGAAAGGCGAGATCAAGTAATCTGACTTGTGAAGAACTATCTAACAATGTAAGCAGCAGCTATTCTAAGCTTGGAGATTTTATTTCACATATTGTGATTTCGAGTTCGTGCATAATTTGCGCTGCCTGACGACCGGAGGTGTCCAATGCCACTTATGCATGTATATTTTCATTTCTCTTTATTTAGTTCGACACGCGATATAGAAATGGACATTGCAATATTAGCAAGTAACATGCGCCTATGCACGTTTTGAGTGCGTGGATGACGCGTCGTACTTGTGACCACCACACTTCTGCAGGAAGTATACCGAAGGCATGCACTTTGCATGCCAAAGACAGCTTGCGATTCGGCCTACATCAGCTTCAACAGCAACAGCTAACTTAGATCAACCGCAGCAGTAATACCTGTGGATTCCTAGTGCCTAAATGACGCCTGGTCGATCTCCCTTCGAGGGTAGTACGCTATCTCGAGGGCGTGAATGTCTAGGCACCCACGCTGAAACGTCGGGTGCGCGGTGACACAGGCTGCCTCATCCGGCACTAGAGCGTGACTTTGTCGATTTCCCTACAGCACACCGACTACGTCTGTGTCGATCGGGTGGCAACTCCCACTGAGGCACCTACGCCGATTACGTTATCGACATAGGCGTGCGCACGGGGGGGGGGGGGGCAGAGGGGGCGGCCGCCCCCCTAGTCACCTAAGAGGGGGGGCGCAAAGAGAGCGCCCCATACATTGTCATAATTAGGAGGGGGGGCGCTGCGACTCGTGGGGGGGGGGGGCAAAGTTAGCCCCATACATTGACCTAATAGGGAGGGGGGGCGCAGCGGCGAACCTTCGCCCCCCCCCCCCCCCTGAAAGGGAACCCTGCGCACGCCTATGGTTATCGATTTAACGTTCAGGCGTTACGACCAGCAAGAGGTTGGCATACTGCGTGCGCAGTGCGGTTGCATAGGATAGCGGCAGGACAAAGCATACATGCGGTGTCAAATCTGCGCCGAGTACCAATAATTTCAAGCAAGTAATACCATTAAGAAATCCACACAAACGCTATTGACTTCCGTAGAACATGCGGAAGACGCCCGCGCGAAACCAAGCAAAAAGCAGTGAATTCTTACCATTCGACATTCCCGATGCGCAAGCCGTCTACATGGCGCTATCGCTCTCAGACGACTCGTCTTCTGACGTACTTGCAAGCGGGTCAAATGCGAAATGATTCGCAGGGTCGGCAAGCTCGGCATCTTCCTCTCTGCCGAAGTCGTTGCTGTCGTCGGAGTCTGCTGAAAAATATTCGTCCATCGTTGATGGCGCGACAGTTGCCACATGTGCGGCTGGCAGCAGACGATGGAGCTACGCGCGCACGAGGATACGTCACGAAAGCGTGCGCATTCACATACTACCGCCTGGTGGCGCTGCCTGTACCACGTCGTGACGTCAGGGTACAGTATGAACTGAAACTAGCTTTTAAAAACATGCTGTAATTAATTTTTCAGGGCGTACTCAGGCTTGCCGATACATTTTCTAGGCTCTTGGGGGCCTGGCCTATCATTGTACGCAAGAAAACGATAAGTGAAAAATTTTGTGTCAGTACTCCTTTAATTACAATTCACATTAACCCGACGTGACGCCTGTGTCATAAGAGCACGTATGTATTCCTTTACAAAATTTGATAGCCAGCACTGCAACCACAATTGACGTTTCACGAACATTAGGGTCGAACATTAGCCACGCAAAAACTGGCGTGTGAAACATTTATACGGCGTAAGCTTTAATATGCCTCAGCTATTTGGAGCCCTCACCAAGCATACCTCATTAACGTTTTAGAATCCATACAGAACCGTGCGGCCAGATTCATCTCTTCCAGGTACAGCCGTGATGAAAGCATCAGTGCCATAAAGTCATCCCTGGGACTCGAGTCATTGTCATTCCGTCGTAAGATTGTAAGGCTGTGCTTGTTCCATAGGCTTTATTACAACTTCCCTCAACTTCGTGGTAAACTCCTAAACCCCCCACACCGTACATCTCGTCGCCTTTTTAACTCTTGCAGCATCCAGCGGTTGCATGGTTCAACGTCTTCTTTCAATCAATCTTTTTTGCCGATCGCCATTGCAGAGTGGAATATATTGCCAGATAGTGTTGTCACCGAGCGTAACCCCGTTGTGTTTCTAAGCAGTTGCTCACTGATCACCTCACGCTGTAATATTCATTACGACCTTACACTCTTCTCCTTTTTTTTTAATGTCTCGTTAAATTGTAATGTTTTCGTTTGCATCTAAACAGGTATTCTATTTCTCTGAGATGTCTGTTTCAAATTTGTGACCTGACAAGTCTCATGTCTAACTTTCATGTTACCCCCCCCCCTTATGTAATACCCCAAAGGGGCCTTTAAGGGAAAAATAAATGATGATGATGATTTGAAAAGCAGTTCCCAGACCTGGCGTAGCTCTGTGCTAGAACACTTGATCGCCACGCAGAATGCTAGAGTACGCGTTGCACTTAACACTACCGAGTGAAAAACACTAGTTATGCTCTACAATTTGACTTAAAGGTGTGAGAAAGAGGAGGAGTTAAAGATGTGAGAAAGAGGAGAGCAGAATACGTAAAAATCGCTCGAGCATTTCGAACAATCGACGCAAAATTCTTTACTGCATTCCTTCGCTGAAGATATGAGGCATACATGTCAGGATTCGTACGAGGGCAGTGAACTGGGCAGCTAGTAGCTCTCCTTAGTAATATAGAATTTACACGCAACTTGCACAAGACAATGGATTTGTCGTGCAAGATCCTTGAACATAGAAAAGATCAACGCTTTTCGAAGATGCGAGAAAGAACTCGCCGCGTCCTGAACAATAGTTCTCTTCATAAATTCCGACCTTCTCTATGACGTCATTGAGCACTACCACTTTCTACGGCTGACGCCAAACTTGGACAACAAAAACCAGCAGCTATACTAAAGTCTCGAAAGGGGCATGAGATGAATATTCACCCACGCTTTCTCCGGCGAAATATTACTTCGAATGCCCAGCAGAACAATACTTTCGATCAATACTTTATGCACGGAGAATGGCTTACCGCTCCTGCCCTCACAAAAAAAAAGTATTTTATACTTGCTTTATTCCTTGACTCGTGTTGTGCTCATGAAGCATTCAAGTCACTTCAGACAATCTGAACGCCGTGGTTGGCCGTGGAGTATAGCTCTACGAACTTTCAATCTCTTGGTTCTGTCCGGGTTTCACGTAGCAATATAGGTGTCCAAAATTGCTCTTCCAGGGAAGACAAGAGCGTGCTTTGCAAATTGTATGTGTTGAGCTTCGATCGAACACAAGCCTAGGCGACCCTTGAGACGGTACTGAGTGACGACGCACGCAATGAAGCCATAGTAGTCGACGATTTCGTAAAAGCTATGGTTTCTTCGTCGAACTCTGGGTGGTTCCGAATTGCTTGCGTGCTTGGCTCTCCCAATTCATGGACGGAAAAAATTGAGAATATTTGAACGACTGTCTAGTCTATCTCGCACTTATAACTTTGTGTTGCTTTCAGCAAACGAAAGATACACAAACAATAACTAGCCTGTCAGGCCTTCGGAGTGCACTATCGTAAATTTAGAAAGGTATGAGCATAGTGGCATGAGTATTTTCTATTATGACTTTCAGCTTATCCTTGAAAGATAAAATACTTACGCTTTCAGTTCTCAATTTCCAACAAATGTCACTTTTTGTGCTCTGAGCCTGGAACCCGCGTACTGGCAAAAATAACTTATGCACAAAATCCTGTTTGAAATGCATCTTAATAGCGAAGATTCCCTAATAGCAAAGGTTGCAAGGACCCTGGAGTACTCTTCTGTGTAATCGTACGATGGCTTCACTTTTAAGGCGAAAGCCTTTAATGTCTCATGCTCACGTCCGTCCGGTGTCCGTCCGTCCGTCCGTCCACACCCCCCACTGAGCATGCGCCAACACTTAAAAAAAATAAAAATAAAAAACCTCCTCTCCACCTCTCTCTCCTCTAGGCATCCCTCCCCGCGGAGGCCACACCCTCACTGCGCATGCGCGTCCCCTCCGCCTCTCCCCTCCTACGCTCCCCCCCTTTCTCCCCCCCTACGCTCCCCTTCTCTCCTCTAGGCATCCCTGCCCGCGGCGTCCACACCCCCCACTGCGCATGCGCGTCTTCCCCTCTCCTACGCTCTCCCCCTCTCTCGCCTCGTGACGCCGACGCAGGCAGCGTCTGCTAGCGAGTTTCTTGGTTGAAAATAAGCCGGCAGATCCCACGCACTGTGGGAATCGATGTAATGCGAAACAGTAAGGAAGCAGCAAATCATTCTTTACATAATTTGCATGTCATGTTTTACACGTTAGGACCTGTCATTTATATTCGTCATACAGTCACGTCACGCAATACCAATTTTGGCGTATATCAAGCCAGCGAAGTAGACGCAAGCGCACCATGAGCGTGACATTTCAATGGCGTTGTAGATGACGTGCATGCCAAGATTTACATATTACCACTCGTCATTTATATTCGCCATACAGACACGTCACTAAATCCCAAATTTGGTGTATCTCAAGCTAACGAAACAGCCGCGAGCCCGCCATGAGCTTGGCATGCAAGTCATGTCGCTCATGACAAGTTAGTCATGATTTTCATGATATGACCAGCCATTTATGTTCGTCCTACAGTCATGATATGCCATACCAAATTTGGTATAAATCCCATTAACGATACGGCCAGGAGAGCACAAAGTCGTAGGCGGCTAGATAGATAGATAGATAGATAGATAGATAGATAGATAGATAGATAGATAGATAGATAGATAGATAGATAGATAGATACGCTCATAGTCGCCGAAGTTCGCTAAGAAATGCTTCGTATTTAAAAACCGACTGCTCGCGCTGCACAATCGTTCACTGGCCACCCCCGTATATATGGCAATGGATCTTGACCTGCAAGGTGGTGCCGGTGGGAGATTTCTCCTGTGCGTTGTCGAACGATAAAAAATTCGCAGAGTGCGCGTTAACTAAAAGCGGACTGCGGGCCTCTGTCCAGTCCGAGTCTTCTGTCTCTCATTGCCCATTAGCAGCGATTGGGATGTTCCAGTAGGAAACACCGGTCCATCACTGCGTGCTTTGCGCCCCCCCCACGTTTCTCTCCTGTGCAACGCTGCGATGAGCGCCAGCGTCAACACCGCCGCCAGTGTAAGCGTTAGCGCCCGCTGCTTCGCATCTACACATGGTTCCCTTTAGCGGGAGATGGTGTAATCTTTAAGGCGAAAGCCTTTAATGTCTCATGCTCACGTCCGTCCGGTGTCCGTCCGGTGTCTGTCCGACCTCCGACCGGTGTCCATCCGTCCGTCTGTCCGTCCGTCTGTCTGTCTGTTCGTCCGTCCGTCCGTCCGTCCGGCCGTCCGTCCCTCCGTCCATCCGAGCTCTGGCGCGGAGCCAGGTGGCCGCCGGGATGCGCAGACCGACGCCGGTCACGTCGGACTCTATAGCGCTCGCACTTTGCTTGCGCAGCGTCGCTGTGCCCAGAGTTTGCAATCATTCTGACCGACGCCGTCTCAATGGACCCAGGCGTTCACAGAATACACTTTCCAATTTACAAAGGGTCCGTCAGTTTAAGAGCTAGAACGCGGATGGCGTTTGCACGATGCGCAAAGCGCGAGAATATACTAACGCATGCGAACGGAGGAAGATGAGTCTCGCGTCTCGCGGCGATTCGCGGTAAAAAATTAAAGAAGAAAACACGCGCCCTTTCGGTTTGTGTCTTATCCCACTGAGAGTGTAAAAGAAAAAAGACATGGCATAATCAGTGGAATGGCCACACGCTTTCGCCGAACACACTTTGGAATGTACAAAGTGTTCTTCAATTTTTTAAACTTCATTCCGCAAGCTTTTGTTTGTTTAATAATTGAAATGTACGTGGATATGTAGGTAACTGACAGTCCTAGCGGCGTTTTGTCGTTTTTACTCCCAAGTAGCACAGTCAAATTTGTAAAGGGAATGGAGACACGCTATACAGGAAAACGCCATGTACAGCGGTTAAAACGCTGCGCGTATCGCAGCGGTGGTCGAGTGGTTAAAGCGTCCGCCTCCAGTGCCGAAGGAACTGCGTTCGATTACCAGTGCTGCGGAGCACCCGCCGCTTCTTCTAATTGGGAGAGGAGTACCCCTGCCTGACGCTCGGTGCTTTCAGTACTCATTTCACAAGGTGGTATTTTTAACTTCCCATTCCCCTCCCCACAACCGCGTCACGCCATGCTCTCTTATGTGCTGGAAAAATAAGCGTCGTTTATATCCTCAAACTAATACTACGACGCCGAACGTCATGTGTTTAGCCGTTTCCTATTCCATTGAAGTGAAGCATTTATCCGCCCTGGGATATTTGACTAGCGCACCTTCGCGTGTGACGTCATCGCAGGGAATTGAATGCCGCTCTTCGCGCGCTCGGTCGCTTCGTGAAATGTGCTGGACGCTGCTGACCAGTTCGTCCTGCTCTAATTATTGAAACATTACTAGGCAAGTTCATAGAACAATTTTTACTGAATGTTCAAGCAAAATGTGTCGCGAAATTGAGTGGTGTAACCGCCAGGAGCACGCTGAGTGCCGATTGCTCGAGAGGTTGTCTACTAGCTATCAATGTTTACGCCTGCATGTATGGCAATAATTTTCTTTTCGTGACTGTCCTATGACCATGACGCACTCAAAATGCCTTTCCGGCCTTTTTTTCGATTACTGACTTCATCGTTTGGGATTCCGCTGCCGTGTCTGCATTCTAGCGCATTATATATGTACACAGACCGCGGTGCGTGTTCAGTTGACAAGCCTGTTCCTTTGGTTCAATTCCGTTTTTAAGCTGATGAAAAACGACGTGTGTTGTCATCCAAGCTAATTAAGTGATCGTTACAGACCTTTGATTACATTAAATTGGAAGTTTTTCAACAGAGTTTGTATGAGCGTGTCGTAAGCATTTCAAATTTAAAAAAGAAGTGAGAAGGCTGAGAGCACAAAAAGGGGATGCACGACTGTGGTATGAAATATTGACAGGTTGTGCGGAGTTCTTTGACGCAACAAAGCTGATTCCCTACGTTGGAAAATCGACGTTTTCTGTCTCGTTCATGGTCGTCTGAAAGTGTGCATAACAGAATTGGTGTCATAATACTTAGGTAGATAAGTACAAAGCTTTCGCATCGGGAAGTCGTAATAGGATGCATATGCAATAAAGCATCGTGAATCACTATCAGTTGTCGACTCCTGATAGGGCGTGGTGCGATCGTTGTACTAAAAAAACTCACAGGGTCCCCTCTAAGCATTTCCTGCGATGACCCTAAGGCGAAATCCATCTTCTTCCTTTTCTTCGGTCGATGCATTGTTCCTACCCGCCGCGCTCCGAAAGCTTTCTGGACCTAACATGGCGTTGTAGTGCCTCCAGGATCACAGACATTACAACCTTCGTACACCTCACCTTATTTGTCTCTGCCTCCTTGATTTGTGGGTCGGTCACGGCGGACAGTGCAAAGAGACGATGTCATGTGTTGCCGACATCATGTGGAGTCACGTTATGGAACATCATTATGACGTCATAGCGACGCCACAAGTTTTGGATGATCTGACGTCATGATGGCGTTAAATGGGAGTTCATCACGTGATAATTTTCTTATCACTCGCGTTGACGCCGCCGAAACGGGACTCCAACGGTCAATTTCCGCGTTTGATGAGTAATCTAAGGCTTTAGTCATAAAACATTGAATCTTGTTACAGCGTGGTAAATAATCGCAATATTCAGCCAATGGGGCCAAATGAATGATGGGAAAGAGAACTCCATCTCTTCCTGGCTCCTTTCGCCGATTTTTGCTCTTTTTTACCAAGCTGGGTGTCAACTCAAACACGAACAGCGGAGCGCCTTGCCCCAGCATTAGGAACTATATAGAGCGCGCCGTCCTGTCATTACCATTGGCAGGCGTGCACACCCAATTAGGCAACACTGCGGTGTCGAAAGCATGAATGTGGCTTGCGAACGGCAAATCGCAAGAGCGTATTATCACTCACGAGGAAGGGGCGGACTGTGCCACGCACACCCCTGCTGGTGTTTAATTTGAAGCCAATAGTACGTGAAACAAGGTTTAATGTCCATCCAACTCGCCCAATGTACGCCAGTTGCCCACCATAACCCTCTGGTCGGCGAACTAATCAATATTATTTTGTTGATAAAAGTTTTGTGTACATAGCTTCACATGACTACAATCAGTAGTCAAGTGGGGATTTTCGTTCAACTCTGTTTACGCAACGCTAATATTTGCAAATAAGCCTTAACATTGACAGCGCTTCACTTCCAAACCAGCGCGTTAATTCGCTATACACATCTCTCTGTCTGGGGTTCCCATCAAAGAGGTGGAGGAGATCCGGATTCTGGGCCTGTTCCTTCACCAGACTCAGAGCAGACTCTACTCTTGTGAAACTCAAGAGAGTAGGCGAGCAGGTAGGGCGCATGATCCACCGCATTTCCAACAAGCGGGGCGTACTGCGGGGCAGGGACGCACTTCGGCTCGCCCATGCTATAGTCGGATCCTCTACGCCGTTTTATACCCGCGCACTAACAAGCAAGAAGACGAAAGATTCGACGCCATTATCCGCAAAGCTGCAAAGCGAGCTCTGGATCTCCCGGTGGCTACCTTGAACGCCAAATTGAGAGCATTGGATGTACTGAACTCCTACAAGGAGTGGCGGGAGGCCCATCTCATAAATCATTATACGCGGCTCATGCAAGCGGCCCCCAGGCGCCGCCTGCTGAACCGCTTACACATCCGATACACTTGCACTCCAGAGGAGGCGGAGCGTATTGCAGAACTGTGGCGCCATGTGCTCTGGGTCTCTCCGCTCCCCAGTAACATGGACACGCACACGCATGAAAGCAGGCGACAAGCGTGGGCTCAGACGCTTGAAAGACAACACGGCTCCCGACTTGGTGTATACTACGTAGACGTAGCAGGGCCGACGCCCAAGGGATTTTACACGGCCGCTGTAGTTCACCATGGGAAGCACGTCAACGGGCTCTCCTTTCGAGCACAAAAATCAGAGCGGGCTGAAAAAGTAGCGATAGCGCTTGCTGCTGCGGTCCCAATTCGAAGACTATAATAACGCATTCCATTAAAAAAAAAACAAAAAAAACATGTTCTCATTACTTGGCAGGGGAGATATCGCCCTTAACCAGCGCCATATTCTAAGACGGGCTGCCACTGATCCAAACCTGAAACGCATAATTTGGGCTCCTGACCCTCAGAGTTCAAGAATTAGGCCGCTGAGGCGGCTGCCCGAGCGCTTACCCACCGGGCTCCTCACCCCAGCTCTTATGACTCGGAGGCCAATGCACCGCTACTGCGGTTCAAAGAAATTATTTCTTATTATCGCGACACTCACCGCCTTTTCGCGGCATCTGCAAAGGGGCTGAGTAATGCGGATGAGCGAACATTGAGGCGCCTGCAGACAGGTACTCTACTCTGTCCTGCAATTATAAAGCACTTCGACCCGAACACGGATGGGCGGTGCCCACACTGTGGGGAGACCTGTGACATCTCCCACATGGTGTGGGCATGTGCAAAAAATCGCCCCACCTGCCCCCTTCTTCTACCCCTTAGCGAGACGCATGGGAGATTGCGCTCCTCAACTGCTCCTCGCTGGAGTCTCAACGGACTCTGGTGAGACGGGTGCGAGGCGGGGCCTCGTCATGCTGTGTCCCGAACTAGGGACGGCGTAGCGGGGTCATTCTTTGGCCCCGCTACATGGTCATCTAAATGTTTTCATCTCTCTCTCTCTCTTTCTATAATTCGCTTGGCTAGACGCTGGTCGTTTCACGTAAGATATTTTAACGCCACCCAGGCCAATGAGTTACGCGACTATCTCGGAGGCATGATTCTGACCGCGATGGCTATGAGTATATAGAAGATGCATTAATTGTAAAGGTTTTTTAACCTCATGTAATACTGCCAGCCATCTGTAGAAATATCACTAGAAGAAAATGCAGCTAGTAGTCCAGGAGCGCCGTGCGACGCGAGGCGAACTATAATGAAAACGCTGCTGTTATAGCCAGAGCCTAGCAGACGACAAAAGCCGAATCCCCCCCAACTGCGTCACCAGAGCGCCGTTCTCAGCGCCGCCATTGGTGGCGCACGAGGAGAACAACTTACAGATATTCGGTATCGTCGCGAAAAACCCGATGCCCAACCCGCGTTTAAACACGCGACCCTAGAAGGTGCGCCGGTGACATCCGTGTCATATGCGCCGTTTTCCAATGACTTATTTTCTATCGATCGCGGGCTTGTCAGCGATGGGAAATTTTTGACATGTCAGTCTGATTTTCCATCGAGCTCAGGTGTCATTTCGCGCTGCAAGATTTCACCGTTCCCTGAATATTGTCACGTGGTCGTGACGTCGACGAAGGGAGCAGGCGACGTGTCCAAAATGAAACTGTTTATTAGGCCGAACTTGTGGCCGGTAAACGGAAAGTAAGATTACAGCAATACACGCTGGCACTGATAGCGGCGAACAGAGCGTCGGCCGTCGATCAAACTGAACATCGTTGGAACGCGCCGGCTTTTATAACTCACGCGTCGAACATTCTTGTCTTATCTCTGGTCGTCGCGCAAGCTCTCGAATAATCTTGGGTGTTCGCGTCTTGCGCGCAATCTTAACAAAATGATCTACTAGAATCGTGAACCTTCTCGAACACTGCAGGTGCGGTTTGTTCACAGCCTTTGTGGGCGTAAACCGAATACAGTAAAAGAAACGTTCGTGGCAATGCCCCCCCCTCTGAAAAGGCATCGTCCCGATGCTTAGAACCGAACATATGGTAAAAATACATGCAACAATAGAACACATGGAAAAAAAAATACATGCAACAATAAATAACGACAATAAATCAAGAAAGTTCAGTAAACAATACGCACAAGCAAGAAAGTCCAATGAAAGAAAAAAAGTACAGTCCTCAGGTTCACTACCGCGCGTAAAACGGCTTGAGGCGCACGACATGGACGACTTCGGGTCGCGTACGGCGCCGTTGAGAGTTCGTTATGCCGTCCGGGACGACCTCGTAGTCCAGAGCACCGAGACGTCGAAGCACCTTGTACGGCCCGAAGTATCGCCGAAGAAGTTTTTCACTAAGTCCACGTCGGCGTATGGGCGTCCACACCCAAACATGGTCGCCGGGCTGGTATTCCACGAAGCGTCGTCGAAGATTGTAGCGGCGGCTGTCAGTCGTCTGCTGATTCTTGATCCGCAGGCGGGCGAGCTGTCTTGCTTCTTCGGCGCGCTGTAGGTAGGCGGTCACGTCGATGTTTTCTTCGTCCGTCACGTTTGGTAACATGGCGTCGAGTGTCGTTGCCGGGCTCCGTCCGTAGACCAACTTGTATGGCGTCATCTGCGTCGTTTCTTGCACGGCCGTGTTGTATGCGAAAGTCACGTATGGAAGGATCGCATCCCACGTCTTGTGCTCGACGTCGACGTACATGGCCAGCATGTCGGCGATGGTCTTGTTGAGACGCTCGGTGAGGCCATTGGTCTGTGGATGGTAGGCGGTGGTCCGGCGGTGGCTTGTCTGGCTGTATCTCAAGATCGCCTGAGTAAGGTCAGCAGTAAACGCCGTACCTCTGTCGGTGATGAGAACCTCTGGGGCGCCATGTCGAAGGACGATGTTCTCAACGAAGAACTTGGCTACCTCGGCGGCACTGCCTTTAGGCAGGGCCTTTGTTTCGGCGTAGCGGGTGAGGTAGTCGGTAGCCACGACGATCCATTTATTTCCGCAAGTCGACGTTGGGAACGGCCCCAGGAGGTCCATCCCGATCTGCTGGAACGGTCGCCGAGGAGGCTCGATCGGCTGAAGGAAGCCTGCTGGTCTTGTGGGCGGTGTCTTCCGTCGCTGACAGTCTCGGCACGTCTTTACGTAGCGGGCGACGTCGGTGGCAAGGCGCGACCAGAAGTACTTTTCCTGTACCCTTGCGAGCGTGCGGGAAAGTCCGAGGTGTCCGGCCGCCGGGTCGTCGTGTAGTGCCTGGAGGACTTCTGGTCGCAGGGCTGCAGGCATTACGAGAAGGTGATCGGCTCGAAGTGGCGAGAAATTCTTCTTTATGACAACGCCGTTTCGCAAGGAAAACGACGCGAGTCCTCGCTTGAATGCCTTTGGAACAATGGCGGTCTTGCCTTCGAGATACTCCACAAGGCCCCTGAGTTCCGGGTCGGCTCGCTGTCGTTCGGCGAAGTCGTCGGCACTTATGGTTCCCAAGAAGAAGTCATCCTCCTGGTCATCCTGCGGCGGCGGGTCGACGGGGGCACGAGACAAGCAGTCGGCGTCAGTGTGTTTTCGTCCGGACTTGTAAACGATGGTGACGTCGAATTCTTGAAGCCTTAGACTCCATCTTGCGAGGCGACCTGAAGGGTCCTTCAAGTTAGCTAGCCAACACAAGGCGTGGTGGTCGCTCACAACTTTGAAGGGCCTCCCGTAGAGGTAGGGGCGAAACTTGGACGTAGCCCAGATGATGGCGAGGCACTCCTTTTCTGTTGTGGAATAGTTGGCTTCTGCCTTGGATAGCGACCGGCTAGCATAACTGATAACTAGAGGCCGGATTTTTAGGCACTAAAAAATCGCGTTTTAGGCGCCAGAAACAGGCAGGCAAAACACAGTTTTAGGCTCCCAAAATCGTAAATATAGGCACAATAAATATTTGCAAAAACTCAAATTTTTGAAGAGACACGTGTGCGACCTGTGTCTACGACAGGAACGCAACAAATGTTATTGTTTATGATGGCACAAAGGCGTTATTGGTTTAACATAGCCATGCTATTGTCCGTTTTCCCGCACGGTTTCCAGAACACGGTCTCTTCTTTTATTGTCCAGCATTGGTGAGTTAAGTGTCCACCGTCGAATAAACACGCTTCTGGGTCTCTTTCTTTTAGGCATGGCTGAGAAGGGCAGCCCAGCCAATATCCAGACCGCTAAAAGGCAAGAAGGGTCTTTTAGCCTCATATTGGCCGGGTCTAATCGCGCAGGGTCAATTTATCCTCTGTCTGTGAACCAGGCCCGTAGCCAGGGGGGGGGGGTGTCTAGGGGCCCGCCCCCCCCCGAAATTTTCCCGGAGGGGGGTGTTTTACCGAAAATAAATAAAATAAATAGTGAACATGGGTGTTTTTTGCAAGTGGGCTCCCCCCGAAAAAAATTCCTGGCTACGGGCCTGCTGTGAACACCTTAAAGGGCCCCTTACCAGGTTTGAGCATTTCGAGCTGGCAAGTGTAATGCATGCACTGGGCGCTAACGATCACGTCCAAGATTTGCAACGCTACGCGCCCCGGAAAGAGGTGAAATGTCAGACTAAACGCCGCTTGCCCTTGATCTCACGGGCGCGCGCACCAATATGGAGGTGACGTACAACAAGGAATGGTCCTGCGTACGTCGGAGTAGTACGTGTCACTGCAAGAATTATTCGAGGCGACATGTGTAATTTGTGCAATCTGTTGCTTGAATATAAGAATGAAAGTTGTAGAAATATGAAAACATACAAACGGAATTTGTGCGCGTTTTTATTTTTCTTTTACTTCGAATTGAGCGTAATGCGAAACTAAGCTGCCTCCATTTCGCTTGCGTCCGTGTTCTCGCCGTTGCCGCGTCGTGCCGGCGCCAACCTTGACAACGCTTGGCGTGTTTTTGATGCATCGTCCCTTACAGCAGTTCCAGCGGTGCGACGCGCTGTGTCTTGGTAAGGATACATCATTCATGCCAGCCTCTCCAAGCGCTCAGATGGATCCATCCCACAGAAACAGGCAGTACACTATAGAGAGAACGCCGAAACCATACAACACCGCTTGTGTGCACGACCTGGCTTGACCATGTCATGCGCACACAGTGTAACCTTGCGTTCGCATGACGTGTTGATGCGTACTGCGTCGTGTGATCTTCCGGCTCCGAGTTGCTCCGATACCGAAGAGGGCAGGAAAGAAATTTGGCTTGCGAGTGGCAAAGGTTTCAAGCTCACCTACCAGCATCATGCTTTCGCGGCTCGTAATGAACCAATTAAAAAAATTCTTGCTGTACAAAGCTCTTCATTCGGCACGCAACAACTTCCAGTGTCTAACTAAAATTTAACCTGGTGAAGCGCCCTTTATGAAGTAAATTACAAACAAAACAAAAGCCGAGTGCACATTTGATTTTTTTATCTACACTCAACATTCCCCTCACGGCACTCCATGCATGGTTTCGCATTCGTTCTCCATCTTCCAGCTGCTGCACAGAGGCACCACCTATTTTCTGCCCCAACCACACCCAGGTCTTCAAGGAGGTGCTTCAGTTCCTTGGGAACACTTGACTGGAAAACCGGCTGTAAAAGCCGCCCGCCACGTCCTCGGCCACGGACGCCACTCTCCTCTTTTTCTCCTCTCCTCTTGCCACCTTTATTTTCCTCTCCTCATTGCACTCTATAAGCTGGGACGTGCTCCCATTTAGGGTAGCAGAAATAGCGCCTTTTCCTCTCCTTCTCTTGTTCTCCCTTCTCCAACCGCTCGCGCCATGTCAGTGAGGTGGGGTAAAGTGGCCGGCGCGTCCCATTTTACTGCTGCTATCGGTTGCTTACCGGAAGATTTTTGAACTAGGGAACTAGGTTGTGGCACCCCATAGAGTTCCGAAACGTCAATTTTGCCCGGTAACATGAATTACGGTCTCAAACTGTACTCGAAAGCAAAATTTGAGCTTAAATAGTGCTCATATGGGCGCCGTTTTTGAAA
The DNA here is from genome assembly GCA_030522465.1 of Rhipicephalus appendiculatus. NCBI lineage: Eukaryota > Metazoa > Arthropoda > Arachnida > Ixodida > Ixodidae > Rhipicephalus > Rhipicephalus appendiculatus. The sequence goes on from JALIZH010016927.1 coordinate 20,008, forward strand.
ATAGGCATTTATAGGCACTGATAGGAATTTAAATAGGCATTTATAGCCACTGATAGGCATTTAGGCACAAACCCCAAAAATAGGCATTTATAGGCACTATAAAAACACTATAAAAGCCCTCCTTAACCCCTGATTCGTGCTCATATATCAAAGTGGCACGATAGGAACGCAGGGAGCAAAATAGGCATTTGCCTATAATCCGGTCTCTACTGATAACCCTTTCCACGCCGTCAGTTCTCTGGACAAGAACGGCGCCGAGTCCTACGCTGCTTGCGTCGGTGTGGATTTCCGTGTCGGCGTGTTCGTCGAAATGCGCAAGTATTGGAGGCGTCTGCAGGCGTCGTTTCAATTCTTGAAATGCTTCGACTTGCCTCGCTCCCCACTTGAATTCCACGTCGTTTTTCGTCAGCTGAGTTAGTGGCTCGGCGATGCGGGAAAATTCCTTGACGAAGCGTCTATAATAGGCGCACAAGCCGAGAAATCGGCGTACGGCCTTCTTGTCGGTGGGCGGCGGGAAAGCAGCGATGGCAGCTGTTTTCCGTGGGTCGGGGCGAACTCCAGACTTGCTGATAACGTGACCCAGGAACAGGAGTTCCTCGTATGTGAAGCGGCACTTTTCTGGCTTGAGGGTGAGTCCGGAGGCCCTGATTGCTTGAAGTACTGCGTCAAGTCGCCGGAGGTGTTCGTCGAAGTTTGAAGCAAATACAATGACGTCGTCCAGGTACACCAGGCAAGTCTGCCACTTCAATCCTACCAGTACTGTATCCATAACCCGTTGGAAAGTCGCAGGTGCCGAGCAAAGACCGAAGGGCATGACTTTGAACTCGAAGAGACCGTCTGGTGTTATAAACGCGGTCTTCTCTCGGTCTCTCTCGTCGACCTCAATTTGCCAATAGCCGGTCTTGAGGTCCATCGACGAAAAGTACCTCGCGTTGTGGAGTCGATCCAGGGTGTCGTCTATCCGTGGGAGAGGGTACACGTCCTTCTTCGTTATTTTGTTCAGGCGGCGATAATCGACGCAGAAGCGTAGGGTTCCGTCCTTTTTCTTCACTAACACCACGGGTGACGCCCACGGACTCTTTGAAGGCTGGATGATGTCGTCGCGCAGCATTTCGTCGACTTGGTTCTTGATGGCCTCGCGTTCCCGCGTTGAAACTCTGTACGGGCTCTGACGTAGTGGCCTGGCGCTTTCGTCTGTTATGATGCGGTGTTGTGCGACTGGGGTCTGTCGAACTCTTGACGACGACGAAAAGCAGTCCTTGTATTGCAGGAGCAGGGTTTTCAGCTGTTCTTGTTTATGCGTCGGAAGGCTCGGACTGACGTCGAAAGATAGTTCGTGAGCTTGCTTCGTCGAAGCACGTTCGGTAAACTCGGCGAGGGCGAGGGCGTCGCTGGCTTCCACAATTTCTTCGATGTAGGCGACCGTCGTGCCTTTGCTCACGTGCTTGTATTGGTTGCTGAAGTTCGTGAGCATCACTGTTGCTTTTCCTTCGCGCAACTCGGCGATGCCTCTTGCGACGCAAATCTGTCGGTTTACAAGCAGGTGTTGATCGCCCTCGATGACGCCTTCGAAGTCTGTGGGTTTTTCGGTGCCGACGGGAATGATGACGCTGGAGAGAGGTGGGACGATGACGTGCTCTTCTATCACGGTCAATGCATGGTTCCCCGGCGTCGTCTGGGTAGGCAGTGCTTTTTCTGAAGTTAGTGTTATCGACTCAGACCTTAGGTCGATGACGGCGCCGTGGTCGCTTAGGAAGTCCATTCCAAGTATCACATCCCTGGAGCAGTTTTGTAGGATTACAAAGCTCGCAGGATAAGTCCTGTTATTGATGGTGACTCTCGCCGTGCAGACACCAATCGGCGTTATCAGGTGGCCTCCAGCTGTCCGGATTTCAGGGCCTTCCCAAGCAGTCCTCACTTTCTTCAACTTCGCGGCGAACGTCCCACTAATGACGGAATAATCGGCTCCGGTGTCGACGAGAGCTGTGACACTGTGGCCGTCGATGAGAACGTCGAGGTCGCTAGTTCGTCGCCTGGCGTTGCAGTTGGGTCGTGGCGTCAGATCACGGCTGGGACGGTTTGTACCACTGCTTCGACGTTGCGTCGTCAGGTCTTCTGCTCGCGAAGTTTCGACTTCAGAGCTCTCTACGGCTTGGTGCGTGTTCTTCGGGTTTCGTCGCGCCGTCGTCGTCGGCGGAGGGTCTCGTAGCGTTGTCGTCGTCGGCGGCGGCGGAGGATCTTCGGCATTTCGTCGTACAGCAACCGCACCTCCATCGGTTGCTGCCTTTAGTTTCCCTGATACGGGCTAGGCGACCGGCCCCGGTTTGGGCCAGTGTACTGCCGGCGGTGCGGTGACATGTAGCGGCCGGGCGACGGCGAGCGGGAAGGTCGTCGTTGCTGCCACTGTGTTCCGGTGAGGTAGTCGTCGATGTCTCGAGGCCGTTCGCCTGGCTGCGGACGCGGCGCGTTGACGGCGAATCCGCGTAGCCCCATCTGTCGGTACTGGCATCGGCGGTACGTGTGGCCGGCTTCTCCGCAATGGTAGCAGAGTGGACGGTGGTCGGGGGCTCGCCAGATGTCGGTCTTCCTCGGCGTGTACCGCTGGCCGGCAGGCGGGCGCGATGGCGGCGGTGGTGGCGGCGGCGGCGTCTGGCGACGATAGTGCGGCTGTGCGGCGTCCTGACGGGGGCGTGGAGGGGGTGCACTGCGTCGCGCTGCAGCAGCATAGCTCAGGGCCTGCGGCTGTGACTGTGGTGGCTCAGGGGTGCCGAGCGACTGCTGGTGTTCTTCACGAACTATCTCGGCTATCGAGTCCACCTGAGGTTGCGATCTGGGGAACATCTTCCGCAGCTCCTCCCCCACGACCGCTCTGATGGTCTCGCGGAGGTCGTTGGTCCCCAGCGCTTGAACATCCGCGTAGCTCGTCGTAGGCAGGCGGCGGTTGTATTGCCTGTTGCGGATTTCTAGCGCTTTCTCAATCGTAGTGGCCTCCGAAACGAATTCCGAGACCGTCTTTGGGGGGTTGCGCACAAGTCCGGCGAAAAGTTCTTCCTTTACTCCTCTCATGAGGAACCGAACCTTTTTTTCCTCGGACATGTCAGCGTCGGCGTGTCGGAAAAGCCGCGTCATCTCTTCCGTAAAGATGGTGACTGTCTCATTCGGGAGCTGCAACCGTGTGTCCAGTAAAGCGGCGGCCCTTTCCTTTCGGACGACGCTCGCGAACGTCTCCAAGAAAGCGCCGCGAAAGAGGTCCCATGTTCGAAGCGTGGACTCCCGGTTCTCGAACCAGGTCCTGGCTGCGTCCTCCAAATAAAAGTAAACATGGTGCAGCTTGTCCTCGGCGTCCCAGTTGTTAAATATTGAGACTCTTTCGAACGTCTCCAGCCAGGTGTCGGGGTCTTCAGTCGGCGATCCATGGAACTTCGGTGGCTCTCTGGGTGGCTGCATAACGACCGTTGCAGGGGACACAGCGGCCGTCATCGTGCCTGTCGTCCTCGTCGCCGTAGCTTTTGGCTTGTCCGGTAAGAGTCCGTGCTGCGGGGGTAGTCCTTTCAGTCTGCGGCTGGCTCGACTGTTCGTGAAGGGTTCGGTGTCTTCGTCACGATTTGGGCTGGGTTCACGGCTTGACGGGGGCGTCCGGAACATGAACGAACAGCACCTCCACCAGATGTCACGTGGTCGTGACGTCGACGAAGGGAGCAGGCGACGTGTCCAAAATGAAACTGTTTATTAGGCCGAACTTGTGGCCGGTAAACGGAAAGTAAGATTACAGCAATACACGCTGGCACTGATAGCGGCGAACAGAGCGTCGGCCGTCGATCAAACTGAACATCGTTGGAACGCGCCGGCTTTTATAACTCACGCGTCGAACATTCTTGTCTTATCTCTGGTCGTCGCGCAAGCTCTCGAATAATCTTGGGTGTTCGCGTCTTGCGCGGAATCTTAACAAAATGATCTACTAGAATCGTGAACCTTCTCGAACACTGCAGGTGCGGTTTGTTCACAGTCTTTGTGGGCGTAAACCGAATACAGTAAAAGAAACGTGCGTGGCAATATGAACACCCTTGTTGCCTGTAGCAACTGAAGTGTTGCACTGCTAAGCACGCGTATGCAGGTCCGATTGCCGGGACGGATGTAGGAGACAGTTAAGCAGACGAAATGCGAAATAAATAAACGAAGAAAGGAAAAAAAAGAAAGAAAAAAGAAAAGTAGTACTTCAGGCAAGGACACGCCGAGCTCTGCTTGACCCTATCTATCTATCTATCTATCTATCTATCTATCTATCTATCTATCTATCTATCTATCTATCTATCTATCTATCTATCTATCTATCTATCTATCTATCTATCTATCTATCTATCTATCTATCTATCTATCTATCTATCTATCTATCTATCTATCTATCTAGCCGCCTACGTCTGGGTGCTCTCGTGATCACCCCCTTTGCTTGGGGTAGACAAAAATTATTATGGGAGGGTAAGATGGTTTGACGAATATGACCATGATGTATATACGCGTGGTCTCGGCGATGAGCTCCGGCCGCGATGTTGTAAGCCGCTCGGCCAGAACTAATCTCAGAGGCCATGATGCTGATTATTTTAAAAGGTACTTAGTGCAGACATTAAACGCTTGAAGATGAACTGAAACGACTCGTACCTCTAAAAAATTTCGTAAGTAAGTTTCTGACACTTTTTCTTGCGTGAGTGCACCTCTGCACTCAATGGAAAGACAAACAAATGAAAGAAGATGCCTCCGGCTTGATGACACCGCACAACTTTGTCTTCCTGCCTTGAAGTGACGCCGCGTTCTAACGCAACCAACGGAACGCAGCGCGCTGAGGGATGGATTTGACCTTTTAGTACTGTTAGCTCGTTGAAAAGGGGGGTGTCGCCATAGCTCGGGAAAATCAGATTGACATGTCAAAAACAAGGGCGCTCCTGCATAGCACCGAAGTTCTCGGAAATGCTTTTGAAAAAGACCGTAATGTTCGTGAAACTTCAACCGTGGTTGCAGTGCTGGCTATCTAATTTTATAAACATTACATATCTACTCCTATAATACAGCCGTCACGTCGGGTTAATGTCACTTGTAGTTAAGCACCATCCACTAAGTTGATTTATGCAGCACTGTCAAGGGCTACCATTCTCGCGGGCACAAGCGCTACATGTCAGCTTACCGCTTCTGGTGTTGCTAATACCCATGTTGCTGTTGGCATCGTTACGAAACTGTAAACAACTGGTTATATAAAACATATGCGAGTGTGTAACATGTGTGTTCATACAACATTTGTACATATCTTCAGCGTCATTTTGTAACGTCTCGCTCAATAAAAAAATTACAACACAGTCACCTTCCCTCCGCATGCTTCGCATAACATCGATTTCCCAGGGTACGGGGGATGTGCAGAATTTTTTCAGAGCACTCATACACCGACGTGGAAGACGGCATGAGACTGAGATGCCCCCTAATCCTCGCAACTAGCATACCTAAGGGATGGCCTTAAGTGTTCATTACTGCTGTTGTAGCCACCCGTTAACGCGGCAAAAATTATCCGCTCTTAGAAGTACTGTTCAATGGACACGTATTAATTACGCCAAGCGTCGCCCCGGGTCTTAGCCCGAAATATGTTCCGAAGGCGAGGGGGGCGAGGATTTTCCTTCCATGTATGATTGTGCGGGTGTTTCCATGTCTGCATGATATCTATACATGCTAACGGCAAAAACCCCAAGATATGTGGGGTCAGAACGTGCCAGAGGTCCATCGTCGCGCTGGCCACTGCTGCCACCTCACATCATCTTTTAGAGGAGATATTTTCCGACCACCTCATTGAGAAAGATTTTCACTTCCGTGAGCTTTCGTTTGACTCGCCAGTGGTTCGCGAATATAACAGGGGACGGCTCTGGAGCTCATCGAAACCTTATTTTCTCGCACATGTATTCATTTTCCAGCCTCGCTTATTAAAACAAGAGTTAAATTACATCCTCAAGAAATTGATTAACAACAGCACGTCTAATATGACTATAAAGTATGAAAAACCGATCGCGAAAGAAGATTCGCCTCGGCAGCCAAATCGACAAAGTCGGAGCCGCCACTGGTGCACAACTGAAACGCAGCTAGTTGATTTCGCAAGAAGAAACTCGTCGAGCAGAATTACCTCTTGGAACAGCACTTGATGTAAACTATTGTTAATTGTAGAGTACTTGCGTTGTATGTATGCACGAATATTTAGATGTGACGTCATATTGCCTCTCAAATTTGTATTTTGTGTTGATAAATACTGATGTGTTTTTTCCTTGTCGTGCATGCAGCAGCTGATATTAGTCCCTCGTTCACATGGAAACATGGAAAACCACTCGGACAAATTATTTAGTAGGGGTGTAACGGAATGTGGCAAAAAATTTTAAAAAAAATGAATTTTGACGTATTACGTGCAATTATTATACACGCCGTGGTGGGCGACTCCAGACAAATATTGGCCCGATGGGATCCTCTAAGATGCGCCAATGTTTAAGCAATGTGGCCTCTACGGCTGGGAAACTAACATTCAATCTCGTGGGCTTTTGGTCGCTAGTGTTTGGTAATGTTGGCTTACCGCTCGCTAGCATTGAACAAAGTTGGATAACTGTGAGCGAGTGGTGGCATGCGTTATTTAACACTAAATACCGTTGACTACCACTAGCTCACACTGATTCATTGCTGCCTATAATGTGCGTCGTCTAGTACACGTTATTGTTGGCTAGTGGTGGCTAACTTCTGGGTTACTGTTGGATAGTGTCAGCCAATGCAGGATCATTTCGATGAGCACTACTGAAGTTGCCTAACTGCTCATTGGTCAGTGCAAAACGTTCGCTATCTGGCTACATGACCCAACATTGAACAGTGTCACTTAGTGGTGGGCATCTGTTCTCAAATCACTGACATCTTACCACGGTAGCAGTTACACGAACAATCCTGGCACACTTCTGTTGTTAACGCGGTTGCGTTAACCGTTTACGCATTGCATTTAAGGTCACGTCGTTTTGCACGTTCTATTCTTTGATTGACGACGTAAAAGAAAGGCTGATTTTGCGAAATCGTGATATCGGAAGATTTCTTTGGGGCTCAAAAATGGTTGGGTGCTTTCGTAACTGCTGTAGGTTGAAAGTTCGGAGGAACAGCCTTTTTACATCGTTTCGTTACATAGACATGTACGACATCTGGTGTGGAAGCTTCAAAATAATTCCCTCGTTTTCTCAGGAACGCAGATGCTTAGTTTTCACGGTTGTAGTGTTATGGGCCCTAAATTATATCACGTATCCTGGAACATGAATCGCCACTTAGTCGGAGAGCAATTTCATCGCAAGGAGTGCCGTCTAAAAAAAAATGCACAGAGAGAAATGTAGAAAAATGCCGATACGTTTAAAACCAAACGGCCCATTGCGCTAAGAACAGCTAGGTGCGATTGTTCTTTTATTTTTTAAGCACAGAGGCAGGGGAGGGGAGTGCGGGCGTTCAGGATGGTAGTATCGTTCTTTTTCTTTTAGTGTTCGCTCTGTTGGAAACATTAATGTGCTCCGCGACTGAAGTTCAGATCGATGCCACTAGAATCAATATTTTTTGTCCTTGTTTTACTACCGATTGAAAAGAATTCCCACGGTACGCAAAAAAAAATACAATTTAGAAGCTACATGCGAAAAACTTTCCTCGGTGTCTCTTGGCAACCGAGCAGGCACGATGAAAATAAACCTAAGGAAAGGGTTTCCTTAATAAGTAGAACACAGTAGTGAAATCGGCATGACGACGCTCAGTATAACGAGGACGTCATTGAAGTTACTATGTCGTGGTAGTCGAGAAAGCATTACCTTTGTTTCATTCAGGTGTTGGGTTGTGAACTGCGCACAAACAGTTTAAGAAGAAAAAAAACTGCCCTTGGCTCTGTAGCAGCTGAAGCGTCCCGGACACCGCTTGGTCGCCCGCGATTCACGCTCAATCGTAGCTCTTTTCTTAGAGCCAGGTGCGTTTATAAAGTCGTGTGCCAATAACCCTTATCAAGTCCAGCAGCGTAGAATTAGGTCGAGTTGATTTAAGAAAGTGACCTTTCTGTTAACTGATGAGTAAACGTTGAATTTTGTCGAGTTCTCGTAAACGAACAGAAGTTTCGTTGTACTTTCTGGAAATGTCGTCTAGACCCCTGTTCCATTCTCTGTTTGTTCTTATCTGTTCAGATCAAATTATCTTTATATAACACACCTTTCTTTTGTCCGGCATTGTGCTAGGAGACTACGCAAGTAGATGTGAAGTTATACCATTTACTTGATCAGGGATCTAACGCAGGCGGCCCGTGAGCCGCATGAGGCCCGCCGCTTCACAAAGAATAAAATGGTTGTGACTTTCTTGAATTGTATTCGCATTATTTACTAGCTTGTTGCTATTAATAACGCATTCTTCGGTAAGCTACAAAGACATGAATGTTCTCAAGCACATTTTTATCGTGATACACCACAAGAAGTGAACGTGGCTTGAAAAATAACCACCGAACAAAACAAGTTAGGCAGATCCCAAGTAACATGGGAATCTGTGCTATGCAAAGCATGCGGAGGTAATGTCACTGGGTTGTACTTTTTTTATTGAGCGAAACGTTATGAAATTACGCTAAAGATATGTACAAATCATGCACGCAGAGACATATGTTGAACAGTCGCATATGTTTTTTATAACCAGTTGTTTACAGTTGTGTAACGATGCCAACAGCAACATGGGTATTACCAACACCAGAAGCCGTAAGCTGATATGCATAGAGCTTGTGCTTGCAAGGATGGTAGCCCTGGATAGTGCTACGTAAACCAACTACAGTGGATGGCGCATATGTATACAATTGACGTTCACCCCACATGACTCCATCATAGAAGTACATATATAATGTTTTTAAAATTAGATAGCCAACACTGCAACCACAATTGACGTTTCACAAACATTACGCCTGCATGGGGTCTTTTTCCAAAGCAGTTTCGAGACCTGACGTGGCTATGTGGCCGAATACTTGATTGCCACACAGAATGCTTGGGTTCGATACCTATGGGACTCTGATTTCTATTATTTGCATTCGTCGGGTCAATGCCGCCGATGTCACTTTTTCTTAACGCTGTCGCGTTTAAATTACCAATGTCTGTCTCGCCGTTCCTGGGTAGATAAAAAATTACACCATCTCCCGCTAAAGGGAACCATGTGTAGATGTGAAGCAGCGGGCGCTAACGCTTACACTGGCCGTGGCGTTGACGCTGGCGCTTTCGCAGCGTTGCGCAGGAGAGAAAACTGAGGAGGCGCAAAGCACGCAGTGATGGAGCGGTGTTTCCTACTGGAACATGCCAATCGCTGCTAATGGGCAATGAGAGACAGAAGATTCCGACTGTACACAGAGACCCGCAGTGGGCTTTTAGTTAACGCGCACGCTGCGAATTTTTATTGTTCAACAACGCACAGGAGAAATCTCCCACCGGCACCACCTTGGAGGTCAAGATGCATTGCCATATATACGCGATGGACAGTGAACGGTTGTGCAGCGCGAGCAGTCGGTTTTTTCAACCAAGAAACTCGCTAGCAGACGCTGCCTGCGTCGGCGTCACGAGGCGAGAGAGGGGGGAGCGTAGGAGAGGAGAGAGAGGGGGGACGCGCATGCGCAGTGGGGTGTGGACGCTGTGGGCAGGGATGCTTAGAGGAGAGAGGGGGGAGCGTAGGAGAGGTGAGAGAGGGGGGGACGCGCATGCGCAGTGGGAGCCCAGGCAGGGATTCCTAGAGGAGAGAGGGGGGAGCATAGGAGGGGAGAGAGGAGGGGAGGCGCATGCGCAGTGAGGGTGTGGTTGCCGCGGGGAGGGGATGCCTAGAGAAGAGAGAGGGGGAGGAGAGGTTTTTTTTATTTTTATTTTTTAAAGGGTTTGCGCATGCGCAGTAAGGGAGGCCACGCCGCACACCACCACCGGATTAAGCTTCGCCATAAGATGCTGCACATCTAAAAATTGTCAAACTTCTGTGGCGAACAGCCGCATACCGCGGCCCGTGGTATACAGGTATGAGCCACACGTGTCCAGAAATGACTTTGACGACTTACGCGACGAGATTTTCAGGTTATTCTAGTCATGACCAGCCAGACGTATTCGTCCAATCCTCTTACCCTGCCATACTAACTTTGGTCAACCTCAAGTTAAGGAGGCGATCACGAGAGCATCCAGACGTCGACGGCTACATAGATACGTAGATAGAAACATCGAAGTACTTGCAGTACGCAAAGAAATGCTTCGCATTTAATAACAATTTCATAATAGGCGTCCACTTTCGAGCGATTCGGGAGAGCAGTGTCCTGAAATGGTCTATATATGAGGTATGGGAAATACGTTGTTCAATTGACACTGATAGGTAATATTATAGTATTCAGCTCTTTCCTCTCCTCCCCCCCTCCCCTTGCTTTAACCTTGTTCACTGTTCGTGCTCTTGCGGTACTAAATTTCATAACAGCGACGCAGTAGCTAAGGTGAGGTTGACACTCCTGCGCTACATAAACCGAGGTTGTTCACAGTGCTGGCAGCCATTTGTGCTTTTTTCAGTGATTGCTTTAACACACGAAGAGCACTACAAGTGAGCTGATCGAGTTCTGTAGTATAGAAACACAAAATACGTGTTCTCTTCATGGGGAACACTAAAAGGCTGAAATGTATCAGCTTGGCTCTGTGTTTTTCTTGTTCAATTACAAGCCAAGCGGTAGAGTACGGCTAAGTGGAGAGCCGAAAGCATAAGAACGGCCATTGGAAGATACGTTTTCTTGACATTGTCAGCAGCTATGCCTATTAATGGATAAGAAAATATAATTCGGCTGTGTCAAAACGAAATATTCTTTGGTGGAAAGTGAAACTGAACAACAATTTAAACAATTCACTATTCCTTACAAAGGAGAAGCAGTCAAGATAAATAAAAAGTAAATTGGGAAGGGGCGTGAAGTAATGCTGTGAGCTTCAGGGGCAATATATGCCGTCTTTTAGCTTAAAAGGCGAAGCATCAGTCAATTATAAGAGAGCTAAAGGAAGTAAGGATGGCACGTTTATGTAGCGTATGTACACAGAAGCATTCGTTCACTGGTTTAAGCGGCATAGTGTGTGTACACAGAAATATGGCTGCGAAACTCAGGCAACGACCGCGAGCACTCGCTATGAAAGCGCTAGCGCAAAGAAACGTGGCCGCTACAGCGAGTGATGTAACCTGCGTGCTATCTATTGCCTCAAGGCACACTCACTCTTGAGGACACAGGACGTACAATTTCTCAGCCGTAAACTGATCCTTAAAAAACAAGACGGCCATGGCGCCCCGTCGGTATAAGTTCGCAGTTCTTGCAATTGCCACGTGGCCCTGCCTTCCGCGTCCCACCTCGGCGCTTAGTGGGCTGTCTGTGCGCCAGAAGGCGGCCGGCGTGTTTCCATTTCGCTTGAGACGCGATCGTCACTGGCGTCAATGAATGTGATCTCGACAAATTTGAATATTTTACGAAGTAAGGTCAGCGCCTTAAACCTGTAGCGTACGACCTGTCGTACCTCAACAAAACGCAGGCGTAAGTAAACGCGCCGCTGCAGCGAGCCAAGTGTCCTTCTTGCTATCGGTGGCTTGAACGCAAATCTGATGATGAGGACATTGCACATACAAAGGCAAGAGCCGTCTGCTGATCTCAACCAATATACGGTGCACGCGGCCACGGGTGACCACGCCCGGCTGATCAAAGTGTGCAGTTCCCGCCAGGGCCACGCAGCCTCAGTCTTCCAGGTTACCCCAAAGACATCTTCGGGGACGGAATATGGTCGGCATGTTTCTTCTCAGGTTAAACTGCGGTCGTCGGCATGACTCGCACTCTTGCACTGGCACCTAGAACACAGAACGCGCGAGGAAGATGTCGCCTTTAGGCATCGTACGTACAATGGTAACGGCAAAAATGTGTATCCGATGCAAGTTGGAATCGATGCAATGCCAAGCCACCAGCGAGGAATCGCCTATGCCGCATTGCTTTTTGTTGGGCGAGTGTTACGACACGTATAAGTTTATTTGTGTACATATTGTTGTTTGCGCAGGAGGCGTGCTTAGCACGCCCATCAACTGCAATTTGATGCGGGAAGATTCAGTGCGACCTCGACGCTTAGTTACGACAAGGGTCGTTACCTTTGTTGAGGAGAGGTGCAGGCTACGACGCGCTTACGTGACTATTAGGCCTACAAGTGGCGTTCGTTGGCGCATTCCTGCGGAGTAGAGCAACGCTAGATTATAAATTACAGCCCTATTCAAACATATATAATATTTAGTGCATTGTTGTAAGATCAGCAAGAGTGCGTGTCTACCGCCAACATCGAGTAACACCAGCAGAAATTTAAGTGCTGGGAAAAGTAGCAGACAGCTAGCGAAGATAACACAGTGGGAGACAACATCAGTCGCCGCTAGCGAGGAGCAGCAGCAACCAGCCAACACCAGCCTGCAAATAGTCAATATTAGTGGCTACTAGTCAATGAGTCATTCAATCAATCACTCAGGCACTTTAATTTCCTTTTGACCTTACGTTTCACTTTTTCCCTGTAATACAACTTTATCCAGAGCTCGCCAACGAAAACCATAACTAGCCAGCACAAAACAACAGAAGCCGAGATTGAGCCAACGTTAGCCCATTCTGAAAAACAAGCCAAAACTTTTGTGCACTTACAGGCAGCGAGACAATGGACAACATTAGACAATACTAGGACAGATAAGCTGCACTGTCATGCACCAGCCAACACAAGCCATCACTTAACTTGCATTTCAGAGTAGTAATCAACGGCAGTTTCATTTAAGAATCACTAGCCAATACCTGAGAGCCAGCCAACATTACGTAGATCTAGCCACAGTTAGCCGCCATTCAGCCACTTGCAAACTAAGTTACAAAGCACGGCACAGCGTAGGCTAACAATTTAACAGCACAAGGCAACCCAAGTAAGCACTATCCCAACAGAACCCAATGGTTAGTCTACATGAGCCAGTAGACGTCAAAAATTCGCCAACTCGACATGATTACACAACACTTCCCGAAACTTGCCATTCGTGTGTTGGTTTGATACACGAGTACATAGGTCCAAGCCACTGCATATATGTCGTGTCAGTTATTATGGCACCTACATTGAGATATCACTGCCTAAAGTTCGGAAGATGTCAAACTCTGGTAGCACAAGAAGGCGATATCCTGGCTGCAGTCGTGTAAGACAAATGAGCCGCAACGAGCAATGACAAAATGAAGCGTCTACGAACATGCTCGGCTGTTGTCGCCAATAAGCAATTCAATAAAATTATTAGGGAATGGTTAGCGAAACCTTTTCGAGAATTTTGAAGACGCTGAATTACGAGTAGCAATAAAAGTCCACGCGAATAATTCTTTTCTTTCTGAAGCGGAGCAGTCTGCTTGTTAAGTAAGAGTATGACACAAAATTTGCGAGAACCTCACTCACCTTGTTTGAGCATAAAAAATGCGTGACTGTGCGACCTAGAACCCATTTGCGTTTGTACGATTAAGTTATGAATTACATTATCGGTAACCAAATACAGTGGGAATTATTTGATTGCTGCATTATTTAACAAAATACGTAATGGAGGTACTGACGTTCTTCCAGCCGTAGTTATGGGTGACTGCATGAAAATATTGCTCACAGAGATCGCGGCATACGCGTGCCGAAACCAAACAAAAAGGTAAGGTTGATGGTTTCCTTATAGAGATCGGTATAAGAAGAAACTAACCATGTCATCATAAAAGCATTCGCATGTCGGTTGTAGTATAAAAAAAATAAGGATTGCCGACGTAAATAACTGTGGTATAAGCATTGGTATTTTACGGTATGGCAAGCATTTGACGGATGCACCTAAGGCTATTCAAGAGCATCTCGCTGCTCCAACGAAACACAGTTCATCGACAACAAAATTGGACTTTATATCGCAGCTATCTGGAAAAATTCTAGTCGGATGGTTGTTCAAAAAGGTGGCAAACAAATGATACCAAAAGTGCAGATTTGAAAGTTGTGCTCGTTACTTAACGGAGCTTGCTCGATTGCGAGCTTTTGAGCACTTACCAGTGACGCTGTTCAAAAAGTTTTCAAAGCGGCCCTCATCTGCACAACGGTTTTGATTCGTAGCTTCATTGCGAAGTCCACCTTGGTGATCGGCGGTTACCGCGATTCAAAACATATAGCTCGTTACTGAATTTGCCCCACAAAAATCATGCCCTATAGACGATTTTACCGGATGGGTATGACTGCCGCCATATTAGGTTGTTAACCTTTGTGTTTCGTATCTTTAACAACTAAATGAACAGTGGTACAGTAGACACATACGCATGAAGATGGTGGGTTTGGTGCATACGATGTTTCGTGGCCTTGCTAATTCACGTCGCAATGTACAAAAACATGAAAACATCAGCTTAGCAGCCTAAGATGGCGGCGCCCAGATGTCTTACAGAAAATTGTGTATAGTTCGGAGCATCGACTTGAATGAAATAAGCAGGTGCTACGTTGTGAATGAAACAAACATTCAATAGGGACTGGCGACGTTAGATCGGTATTTACAGGCAGAAAACCAACATCTACCATGACACAACTATTTAGGTTAAATACAAGTACCTACGTGAATTAGCTCTGAATATCTGCTGAATCTGTCACGTAGCACTATAACAGGACCGATCGACAAAATCAATCGTTGCTATTCTACGTGTCTTCTCCCTTCGCTTTCCTTCTTCCTCAGATGTACGCTTAAGCAGAATCAAAGCCATCAGTGATTTACTCTGGCAAACACACAGGCGGCTTGTCCTCATCCGCTATATACAAGCAGATGCGTGGAAGATCTCGACTGCTGATAACATGAGCGAATAAAATATTGAGAGAGAGTTCGCATTATTTTTGTGTTGATAATGTTTTTGCAAAAGGTAAAGCATGCCTTATATTAAGAATCACGGTGAAATTAGAATGGCGGGAATAGACGGAAGGGCACACGAATAGCAGAAAAAACACACAGAATATGAATTCGATGCAACAGGCACTCGGGTGCATGGCGAACCTGCTGTCATAAATGGATGCTGGCGCATTCGTTTACCCAGGATCTGTGCAGTTTCTTTGTGTTATCGAACTGTCAGGGGCGCCTGGGCTATGAAAGGCGAGGCAGGAACCAAGACATGACCGAGAAAGAAGCGTAATCGAATTTCTTCGCGCCCTCAGGAGTTCCTCAGGTTTGGGAAGGCTTACGTATACAATGAAGGAAAGGGAACGATTGGTGAACGAAGGTACCAGCAATTTTTTTCTGCATTTTTATTAGCGGCCTCTGCAATCATAGCTATTATGTTCTTGTTGGTAACAAATCGGTTGCTCTGTAAGAAGAAGTTCCATTCTGACAGCCTTGGACTCATTACCATAGAAGAAGACTCTTTTCTCTTGACATTTATGTATTGGCTAAAACTCTACGTTTGTGAATCAACGCATGCTCAACGTATGCGCATAACTCTGCCAATTGCTCATGTTTGCTTATTATTAGTGTGTACGTCACTTTTGTATATTAATATTTATTGTAAATTGTATGCATAATGTTACACTATTTGTACAGATACCGTGACGCGTGCTCCAAGAAATGTCCGAATACTCATGGTAAGGGAACCACGACATTTCCGCGCTACAATCGCCATCGCTTTCCCGGTGACAAAGGACAATCAAAGATGACTACAGACATTAAATACTGGTGTTTAAGTTGGCTTCACCGCAACTTTGCATGACGACAAAGTAAAGAAGGCAGCTTACGGCAATATGAAAGAACTTTCTCGTTTTTGTTTTTTTTCTTTCCGAGGTTTCTAGTCGGGGATGGATGCGGGTTATATGTAGCCGCAGGTTGCATTCGAGAAAATACGGTATCGGTGCAAACAGCAACTCAACATGTGAATGTTAAACTGTTGGACGAAAAATGGGTACCGGACATAGGAGACCACAAAGATCACAGGAAAAGCGTCAATATCTTAATAGGCAGCTGTGCGTGCTCGTAAGGCACCGGAAGCCTCCATTCTGACTTGGCCTTAATGTTGGCGTTGTTTTTAAATATCATACTCAGCTTCCTTCTTGGGATGCTGTGCGCAGTGGTGACGTCAGGTTTTTTTATTTATGTACTGCTGTACTGACAATGGCGAGCTTTGCGGAGAACAACAGCCAGGTTATTCCGTTTTACAGCAGCCACGGCTTCACAAAGGGAGCTCAGAAGGGAACAGTGACCCCACACGACTGCAGCGACAAGGAATCATAAGAGAATACACTTGATGGCAAGCGATACTCTATACTCGCTCGGCGCGGCACCCTCCTAATCACACCACTCACTTTCCCAAATGCATAAAGGAAAGTCATCTTTCCTGTAGAAAAAGCCAAATTCTTGTGAGTGAAAGTCATCCTGGGGCGTACCGCACTGCCTGATGGTCGATATATCAAGTGTTTCGGATATTGTTGTTCGGTGTAGCCCTAAATTTTCCTGTGCGTCGACTTCAAACATTGTCGTGTTTGGCAATAGTTTGTTTAAAAGGATAATTGGATTTACTCTAATTCAATATAGTCGGGCTTGAATGCATCCCATTGAAATTCCATCCGTGCGTCCCCTGTTTTACTTTGAATTTTCATTTTCCGTAGGTGTTATTCCTGGGACCCTTTTCCCATCAATCGCCATGTGCGCCTCCATTGCGTAGCCAACGCTGTACTCACCTTTGACTTCACCACAAGAATCATATAGAAATGATTCATATATTAAAATAGTTGATTTTATGCACAAAGCGCGGGCATCCTCTACTGCATCATTGCTCAGTCTGTCTCCCTGCCATGCATGCAAGGGTAATTTGAATCTCAAGATCTGTCCCGGAGAACGATGGTTGCAAGAATATTGTTCGCGGTCGCATCATGGTAAACCAGAAAAATTCAACAACCAAGCGCGTATTGTTTGGCCGCCATATGCTCACTTCTCTGTAGCAGCTGCTGCGGAGAAACGCCGTTTTTTTCTGACGGTAGTGCATGATGAACGATCTTAAAACGACCGATATTGTCACTGCGCGTCTTTCACGTTAACGACTGTCATCGCGACACCAGTAAATAAGCAAAAAAAACTGACATACGCGGACAAACGGGGCCGATAGAACTTCCAGCAATTCAGCACTTCAGCAGTTAGGATGATATGCGCGGTCAAGTTGTGTTTACAAAAGATTTGCGGAAGTTTGTTTGGCATGTGTATCTATTGAGCATCTCATACCAGCCTACGTTAAATTCTCAATGCGACTCATCCAGCATGTTTTGTTGTCGTCTCTTAATGTCTTTACAACTTAGGTATTTGCTTGGAATACTGCGCACTATTTGCGAAGAAGTGGCACAGCATACACGCTGCAGTTTTTGTCGCCATAGCTCCATCAAAATAATGCTTCTTTTATGAGACGCCTTCAACATGTCCAAACCCTATTCCTACGTTTTTCGAATACTTGCCGTAACGAAGCGCGAAACAGGACTAGCCAGCTGAAAAATTCAGACGATGTTAGAGGAGGGGGGGGGGGGGGGCTTGAACTTGAATGCTTGTAATTAGGAAGCACGTGAAGTTCGTCGCAGCAACGACATAAAATCAACATCGTCAAAGGCACTGCGTGAACACAGAATGCGGGGGCAATCAAGACTTGCACAAGTGCGCGTAAATGCCCTCCGGGTGCTTCTGCGTACTCAGCCCTCGGGGTACGCGCATGCAATCATCTTCGTGCACGTCTCTGAACTAGATCGTGCAGTGAAGGGTTCTTCCTATGTTTTTTATTGAATGGAAGCCAAGACTTGGTTTTAGGCTTTTTGATTGCGAAAGTGGAAGCGGGATTTATTTATGGGAAATATCCTTTGGTAAGTCAAAAACAAGGAGAAGGCAAGGAACGAAAAATGAGACGTAAAATTACGTGGACAAGCACCTTCGCACCTTTAATTACGTGTCCTTTTTTTTCCCCTTAACTGTGCGCCTAAGAAAGAAATACTTGTAAGAATGCATCATTTGCTTCGGGAAAAGACGAATACATGCACATGTGATGTGGCGCATTCTCGGTGGTCTCTGCCCGGTTTCTATAAAAGAAAAAAACACACAAGTAGGATACCTTGCGAAGAGTTATGTGCGGAATTTTCCAGGAACGCCGCTCCCTTAGGCAACTGTGAGGTGCTTTGCAAACCTGTGTAGCTAATGATTATTTTTTTTGTTGCAACCTAGTTGGTGGATTCCGAATTTGGTTAATCGTGTACGGCGCGACTAAATCACCGCGAGTTGATGTTAAAAAGCAAAATACGATAAGAAAAAATGCGCACTACCAAATATGATATCCTTGCTATCGCTTTATGCTAACACAGGGTACAGATAAAATAGAGCCACGTAGTGCCCTTCAATGTGGCATAAATTACTAATATTATTGTAGTTCACATATCTAGTGAACACCTCGAACACTCAGGCATTCAAACGTGACATCAATTTTTCGTATAGCGATGGTTGTGTGAAATTGCATTGGACTGGTATGCGCAAGCGATTGGTATGCGACGCGTAGTGTCGCGACGAATCTTATCTTTAAAGACAATGTTGGCTCTCATCTACGCGTTCGAGCCAAAATTACGCCCATATGACCCGAAATTAAGGCGGTGGAATTGAAAAGGTGTGCGTTAGTTAACCCTCAGTTGTCCTGTTTCAATCCATGAGTACTGTAGATATATGCTTGTTTCCTGTAATTTGGACACTTGATGCAGTAAACGGACAGGTGTTTCAGAGCCTCAAAAAAAAAAAAAAAACACTTACAGCTTGAGCTATCTTCGCTGAATGAGGTGCCAAAAACGCCAGGTCTGCGCCGGAAAGCGCTGCACAGACACAGCAAAAGCGTGAAGAGCGGCATTTGTAGAACCCATTGTATACTCTCTTGAACTACTAATACAAGTACCCATGCAAAGTAACCACTACGCCACAAATCATAATGTTTGACAAGCACGAAAGCACCCACTACGCCATTATTCGTCACTCTGCGCAGAAGCGAGGTAGCCGCTACGCATTTGCAAAGCATTATGTGCACTTTATAGATGCGGTGGCTGATGACGATAAAAAATTATAGCTGAGCCCTTTGTAATGGGTTGCAATGGGATGGAAGCATTCAACGACCCCCCTCGTTACGCAGATCGTATTGCCTGGTTACACATTTCGCATTCTGTGACGCCTGTTCGTTATTTTACTCTTCTACCACGCTTTATGAGATATGTTAACGAGGTTTTTTCCTCAATATAACGCCAGTATACGTTCTTTTGGCCAAGGAAATTTCAAGCACCAGCATTGCTCTGTAGTAGAATACTGGGCTGCCATGGAGAGGGTTCAGGTTCGAAACACGTTCCATCCCGGGTATTTTTAAATGGGAAGCATTTCTTAGTGAACTGCAGGTACTTTGAGCGGAGAATTTTTCGGATTTTCCTGGTGCGTCGCCTCCACGTCTTGCGGACGTGGACGCGGAGCATTCCAGAGGACCCCCTGGCCAGCAGTCATCTCGGCCGTCCACCGCGAAGAAGCGAGGAAACTCACCCCAGTGACACCGAGGACACAGAGCTGTACACATCCTCGATAGACGATTCATCAAACGACGATTTCATCCCCGCCCGTAGCGAGAGGGTGCAAAGGAAGACCATCAACACAGCCTCGTCCAGTCCTGCGAATACGTGCTAC
>JALIZH010016928.1:0-28654 GCA_030522465.1 Rhipicephalus appendiculatus
GCTGCGTATCAGCATGCGATACGCTGGGCGCCTCTCAAGGCGATGGCAGAAGTCGGTGTCGGCGCAAGAAATTCCTCACGATTCCCTTCGGGGAGGTGGGGGCATTTTTTTGTCCGCGACGGACGGACGGACTAACGCTCAGCTTAGTTAGGCAAATCCGCTGCTAAAAAAAGAAAACAGCAAAACACACTCGCTGCTCGGAGTGTTCTCATGTTCATGCACGGCCTTGTCGACCGAAAGTCACGTTCACACGGTCCAGGCACGGACGGCTCCAGCCGCTGTGATTTAGAGGACGGTGGTCATCGGGCCACAACGCACTTCGTAAGCCGGGGCCTTCCAGGAAAAGCTCGCCGAAGGCAGCCGAGCTAACTTCGTAAGTGCCGACCACCGGCATTCCGCGCGGCCGCAGCTCGGTTTTTGTTTATACGAGTCCCAGGCGCCGCATCGCTCAGTCCGACAGTTGTGCTTCAAAGCGGGCGCTCACGGCTTTCGACGTGAAAAGGCTCTACATCGTTATATTACCACTGAAAACTTTTATTATACGCATATGAATCATCTCGCCAGCTGCTATAATTAGCCGCTTCCCATGTGATCGGCGGGCAGCCTTTTTGATTGCGTTCGAAAGGAGACAGTGTCCGGCTCCAACTGCCAGAAAAAGTTTAGCCATCGTTCGGCATATGAATGCGATGTTTATTGAGCACACGTCGTAATAAACACCACGACATTTCGCAGATTCGTGACGTCGTATAACAAGCAGGTGATCTCATGGCACACCAAACATTTTTGACGAATGCCGAAGAACCAACGGCCAACAATATGCCGCATTGAAAATAGTTCATTCGCTTATTTTTTACGTAGGGGTGCATAAATGATCATTACGCGATGGATCATTGTCGCATCATTTGTTGCCTTGTGTCACGAGCACATGCTGTGTGACACAGGAAGTTTCGACCAATCACCAACAGGTAACGACCATTGCGGAAGGAAACAACGCGGGGTAGTCTACGCTATATAATCGCCCACTTGTATTTTTTTTTCAACGAAACTTGGTGATCCCATCGCTTGTACTGGCGTATTTACCTGGAAGTGCCGGAGGGTTTTTTTTAAGAAATGTAAGTACAAATACGATGAGTATAAACAATGCACTACGCCTTTAATACCACACATTCTTGATTTTTTAAATAAAAGTTGTGGTTGGCAAGTTGACAATAATAGTGATATAATAATAGCAATAATGATAATAAGCACGCACTAGACGCACTATTTCGACTAGCAAACAAGGCAATTATAATGTACACAGCGGTCTATTGTAAAAAGGAACATCAGAGCGTGTCTACTGTTAAAAGGAACATCAGCCGCCGCCACACGCTCCGCTGTTACCTTTAACAATGCACCGTTGTGTAAGCAAGCCTGAATATATGCAAGAAAGTGTATGGTGCTTATTACGAAAAAGCAAAAGTGCAGTCATTCATTAAAAAAAATTCGGCATATCCCACGTACCTTGGGAATCGGTGTTATGCGAAGCATGCGAGGGAAGGTGACTGTGTTGTAATTATTTCATTGAGCGAAACGTTACGAAATGACGCTAAAGATAAGTACAATGTTGTACGCACAGACATATGTTGAACAGTCGCATATGTTGTATATAACCGGTTGTTTGCAGTTGCGTAACGATGCCAAGAGGAACATAGGTAATAGCAAACACCACAAGCGGTAAGCTGATATGTAGCGCTTGTGCTCGCGAGGATGGCAGCCCTGGACACTGCTACATAAATCAACTTCAGTGGATGGCGCTTAACCGCAATTGACGTTAACCCGACGTGACGACTGTATCATAGGAGTACATGTAATGTTTATAAAATTTTGTATTGCCAGCACTGCAACCACAATTGACGTTTCACGAACATTACGCTCTATTTGAAAAGCAGTTCCGAGACCTGGCATGGCTCTGTGCTAGAACACTTGATTGCCACGCAGAATGCCGGGGTTCGATTCCTGCTGGGACCCTTAAATTTATTTTTTGCATTCGTCGGGTCAACGCTGCGGATGTCAGCCTTTTCTTAACGCTCTCACGTTAAAATTACCAATGTCCGTTCTCGCCGCTCCTGGCTAGATATAAACTGTCAATCTCCTGTGGCACATACCCGCCCGTTGTATACGGTTATGTGCCACACGTGTCTGGCGGAAAGGCGCATCGATGCTGCCGGTGCCGGATTTTCTTAAGGCTCTCGAGTTTAAATCACCGTTGTATGTTGTCGCCATTCATGGGTAGACAGAAACTCCAAGGCTCATACCCGCATTCCGCGGCCCGTGGTATACCGGTATGTGCCACACGTGACTGAAGGAAAGGGTTTTATGATGTACACGACAGGATTTTCACGTTATTTATGTCACGACCTGACAGCAATGTTCGTCCTGCCCTCATGGCCTCCTATGCCGATTTTGGTCTGTACCAAGGTAAGGATCGAGGCGACCGCGAGAACTCCTATAGACGTAGACAGCTAGGTAGAAACGCGTATATAGGTAGATAGAAACGCTCAAAGTACCTTTGGTTCCGTGTGTGCGAGTGAATCTTAAAATAAAATAACAGGAAGTGAAGAGAAAAGTGCACCCCGCAACTGTCTCTCTCAGGGCAGGACACCTCAGCAGTAGTCACAAGGTAAGGGATAAGGAGGGATTAAAAGAAATAGATGAGATTTGGGAAAGTACGTACGATGCCAGCTTTATTGCATGTCAAGGACGACGACAAGTCTACGCACTTCGACTACGCACCGCGATACCGTAGCCAACGTGTTGCACCACAACACAACGCACAGACGCTGCTCGGCGTCATCGGCGCTCTGGACGTGAACGCGCAGTGAAGTTGGATGCAGTCAGCGCCTCCGGTGATGGAGGCAGGAAAGACCCTCCCTGAGCCAACTACTACTACTACAGTTCGTTTCTCGTTTTCTCGAATATGCTTCGCTAGCGTTCCGCTGAAGCTCCTACGCCGGCGTTGACCTTGGCTGAGCTTTAGTGTCAGATTCACGCAACGAGACGTCAACTACCACTTCAATACAGCGTAAGCTGATGCCAATATAGTGTGGTCGCTGCAGGCGATGCATGTCCCCAGCATGCTATAGACTGGCTCACGTCTTCTCGAAGCTATATCATTTTATAGTCCTTTCAGTTTTGACAAGGATGACACGTGGTGGGTGCGTGGAGTAACAAAAACGTACCGAGCAACGTCCGACGTATGAATCCATCTTTTCTTGAGTTCCATGATTGTCCTGTTAATCACAGCAACCGACGCTTTACGTCGAGTTGCATATGACTTCAGCAACCCTACGCGTTCACGAACTACGCCTTACAGCGTCACGAAGGTTTCCTCCTTCGGCCAGAAGGTTCTCTTGAGATTCTAATGTTCGCGGTTGTTGTTGTTGTTGTTATCCTCTGGACATGGCTCATACCCATTGGAGGGGATACTTTCGTTGCTCTTGGGGCCTCACACCGTTCACTTCTTCCTTTACGTTCTATTGGTTTTGCTGCCGACTTCCGTAGCACAAAACTTCAAGAATTTAAGCATTCGAGCATTCTTCACTCACTCCATTTTCGTTTGATTCATTGTTCGAAGCCAGAGTTCAACGTATCAAGCGATAGCCCTTGATTCAGATGAAAAGTTGGCTCAGCTAGACAAGAGTAGTGGGATGTAGGGTAGAAAGACCGCGAAAAAAAATTTCCCATCCCCTCAAACAGAAACTTAACAAGTCAAACTTAACAATGCCCTGCGATGGAGGACTACAGGGCGTAACAACGGGCATTTTCGTATACATACTCCACATGTATACAGCCCCCGAGGCCGGGTTTTAGCCCGCCAAATGGGGTCGAGCAGCGCAATGCCCAAGCCACTCGCCCACCTCGGTGGTTGATGATGTAGGGTTTTTTGGCCCTTATATACCTGCTAGTGCAGAAAGGTAACGACGACGAAGAAGAAGTTGATGATGATGATGAATTTCATGATGATGAATTTGATGAACTCGAAGCACAGCCCACAAATGAAGAAATTGACGATGAAAGTGACGATGCTGAAGAAGAAGTTGGAAACGAATATGTTGAAAGAAAAGTAGGCAGATGGTCCACTTTACACTGCTGCTTCTGATGATGAGGAAGAAGGAGAATACAAACAAGTTAATCAAACTGACGAGAAGAAGAAAAAGAAGAAGAAACAAGAAGAAGAGGACAAGGATCCTGTAGATGCTGTTGAACACGACGCGGCGGCGCCGCTTGCGTGTTCCGGGGTCGCAGTGGTTTTTTTTTTTTTTTTCGTATTTTCTTATTTGTTTGGTACTTTGATGAGTACTTCATCTAGCGCGCACATTATCGAATTTGTCGTAGCTGGTATAAGGCACAAATGTTCCAAGGTGAAGGAGTTTAGCAACCAGGCTAGTGTTCCGGACCAGAATGGTAACATTCACGAACCGCTATCGGGAGCCTTCGGCAATGTGGTAAGTTCAAGCAAAGAAAGCGCTGCCGCGATGTCTAGCCCGCCGTTCCGTCTGGACAAATCAGCGACAACGCAACCGAGTGATTCCACGGCATCGCATTCACAATGACGAAGACATGATGAGCATACTGGGCCTTTGGCATTCACGCCTTCCTATAAAGGTGCCCTGCGATTGCACGCTTTCCAGCAGTTCAACGACATCTCGGGTTTGGTCATTTATGGCTCCGAACCTTGGAGCTCTCATACGAACTGCTTGCTAATTAATTGCTAAGATAATTATTATAAAGGAAAAATGTTCGCAGTAATATTGATATCTTAAAGAAATGCTAATTAAAACGAGTAATCATTGGGCGTATCTACCAGGGGAAGGGGGGGGAGGGGGGCCCTAGCCCTTCCACTGAGAAAAGTTAGGGGGGCGGAGTGCCCACTTTCGACAGTAGTCACTGTCGGCCACTGAAATCAAATTGTCCTACGCTTCTGCTGTTGTCCTCCGTGTCTCACGACCTCGCACTGCAGGCTCTCTGCGGTGCAGGCACCAGCTGCGAAATAACAATAATAATATTTGAGGTTTTGCGTTGCAAAACCACGATTTTATTATGAGAGACGCCGTAGTAGAGGGCTCTGAAAAATTTCGACTACCTGGTGTTCTTTGGCGTGCACTGATATTGCACAGTACACCGGCCTCTAGCATTTCGCTTCCATCGAAATGCGACCGCCGTGGCCGGGATCGAACCCGCGATTTTCGGATCAGCAGCGGAGCACCGTAACCACTGTTCCACCGAGGCGGACGGCGATGTGAAAGGATGAAAAAAACGCAGCATATCCATGGAGTGAATGATGATGAGTGGGCGAAGCTGCGGAGGTTCATCGGTAAACCGTGAATCTTCCGTGAATTCTGCCCGGTACATAATCACCGACGTGAGATCGGGCGCGTTTATACTAAAGGGTCGATGAGAGTTATGATGACTGAAGCAATCATGGTTACACCGTGAAATCTTCAGTGGTTTCGCCCAGCAGTAATCAAAGCGATAGTGTGTGTGAAATTTTATTCAAACTTCAACGACCGGTCGTCGTCCATGGTCCGCCAAGCAGCACGATCCGGCAAGCGCACTCGTACGGCGGTCCGCGCAATCGGAGAGCAGCTGCACCGCCAACGCCATCTAGCGTACTTTCACCCAACCGCCATATTGTAAGCATGTCTATAGGACAGCGCCCTCTCGGAAACGAGACGAGAACTGGAGATGACGACACCATATCCACGGAGTGAATGATGATGAGCAGGCGAAGCTTCGGAGGTGCGTCGGTAAACCGGTAATCTTCCGCGAATTCTGCGCAGTACATCATCAAGACGTGAGATCGGGCGCATTTATACTAAAGGGTCGATGAGAGTCATGGTGACTCGCAGCTCACTTTAATTTTACATGTACGTTGTGATTTTTTTATTGTTTAATCACGCACAGGAGACATCTCACACCGGCACTACCTTGGAGGTCGAAATCCAATGCCTACTGGCTACTCAGAATGCATGGACGAGGTGATGCCATAAGGAGCATCGCCCCTAAATATAATCATCATATACGAGCGCCGCCATCTAGCGGACATTCCAAGAACTAAACGAGAGGTGGCTACCTACAACTACATACATCGAGGACGCACGACCCACGGCTTAAGGAGCTTCGCCCCTAAAACGGAACTGCACTTGCTCGCGTCCAGGGGAACGATCACGACCGGATTTCCCCGATGCCGGTAGCGACGAGCACATAGTATTCCTGCCCGGAGACGCAGCTGCGCGCTTCGGTAAAGTGGTGTCGCAATGTGGAAGTGCACGTGTGAAATACAGCAGACGGCACATCGGTTTGCTGACGTCTCCACTTTGGTATTGCACGTGATGTTGCTCTCACGTGACGCTAACTGATGTCGCCACACTGAGGTTTTCCTACGCCTCGGCGGGAGTTTTTCGAATCTTCATCGAGGATCTTGTGCCTGCCGGAGCTAAAGAAAGTTAGAATGCAAAAAGGCGACTATTCGAATTGTCAGTCACTTAGTTAATATGAGTATTCCGCAATAAATTGTTAGCATTGTGTACACCTAAGTACTTCTAAATACTAACATGCAAGAAATGAAAAATATTAATGGAATAAACAAGGATAGTACGCCCAATAGTTATTCAGAACATCCTCAATGTTCTGAATTTGTTAACAATGGCTTTCATGTACCATATCTTACCACCAGGATGTCAAGATGTCCTGCTGATTGGCTCCATGCAGGAAGTCGACGATCAGCTGGAATCTGCAAATCGTTAGAGTTGCCGGTAGAAATTGTGTTTCTAAAAACGTCCTGCAGAGCGTCACAGCACCTGTTGCTTGCATTCGCCGAACGATGGTCGTTACAGAGTTCGTATAAGTTGAATGTTCTTATTTCTCGGACCATTAACAATCCTCCAGAACTTACGGGGGGTTAGGCTGTAAAAGAGGAAGAAGTGTATCGCCAAAGAAACTATGTTTTACAATTGCATAAGCTTCTTTGTACTCTAACGTTGCGATGTGATAAGCCGCCCATCTCTGCGGAATCAGATGATAAAGTGCTACCGTACAGTCACCATTTTTTTTTATTACGTAAGTGAACAAGTGATGATATTAAACACGGAGAGCAAAACGCCGCTCGATCAGTTCCCAAGTAAGCATATCAATCTATCAGTGAGCTAATCTTATTTTGAACGATATCCAGTTCTCTCCCGCAGTGACATACATCACGTGCCATGTATTTTGCAGGGGAAAATTTTAACACAGTACATAGAGATGCATAATCAGCTTTCACATATTTCATAACTTTAGTTGTGTGCACTGCACGCTGCGGTTGAAATACACAAGCGCAATGTACAATGCGATGGTCAAGATCGGATCAGTCGCGAATTCATGAAGCGACGAAAATATAAGTTGTGAAAGCAAAGCTAGGTCTATTAGCCCTTTACTGCCGAATTCGCGACATACCGAAAAACTCCGAGCCAACAAGTCACGAAACGCGTGCCGCCTTTAATGCCGGCTGTCAAGTACTCACGGGGAATGTAGCTTTCAGAATGAAAAAATTTTGCACCGTCTTGTGTAAGGTATTCTATGCTAGAGCCAATTGTTTTGTAGCTGATGGCGGAGAGCGCGAAGCACGTGCGACAGCTCTCACTTCTTTCTTTCTCGCCTGAGTTACGTAAGTTCAATGTTCAATAATTTTGTTTATTTGGCATTGTTGTACGGAACGGCGTTCCAAGGAACGACGTTCCTGGAACGAGTTCCTTTTGTGAGGAACGGAGGAACGCCAACGTTCGATTCAGGATCGATGGAACTGTAACGGTAACTTGTTACGTTTACGAGGGAACGGCAGCGGGAACGGCGTTACTTCTGTAAACGTTCCACGGCATTGAGCAGGTGCACGCACGCAACACATCGTGCAGAAAGGCGGATGGGCAACTGCGTTAGGCGCAAAAATGTACCGCTCGCCTGTCAAGTGACTATGTATCCTGGTTTTTCACTTCGAGGCGCCCGCCAGGGCCTCAGGGAAGCACGCGACGCCGAGACCGACCGCGTGCGAGAGGAACAGCTGTTTTGTTGTTGATTTTACAGCAGAGCTGTTCTGCACGAGGTTTGCAGTGTGTCGTAGAAAGAAAGTTATCATCATCATGAACAGGCGCGTGCTCTCTTCGTCCTCTTCTGCTTCGCTCCCAGAACACGTGCGCCGATTTGTGCGGCGTGTGATGCAATAACTCTGATGGGCGAGAGAACGAGTACAGAGAGAGAGAGAGGCAGAAGGAAATAAACATAGAGAGAAAGAGGCAGAAAGAAATAAAGAAATTATTGACGAAATAAATTCTCGGCGAGGCGAGATTCGAACCCGCGTACCCACGATCCGAAGGCGAGCGTCGTAACCACTCGGCTATCCTGTTCTTTTCTCTTTCATGGTATTTATTCAACATAGGTATGTCACTTGGAAGGAGCTCCATACAGACAGAGAATTCATACGCTCATTCTGTTCGTATCGAGACACAATGACGAACACATTGCACTAAAGAATTCGCATTCAATTCTAGAGCGAACACATCAAATAACGGCATTTTCAAATTATACACTGGAACGGCGGTAAAGATAAACACCTCACCAATGCAATGTACCGTCCTGGCTGACTTCTCATTTGCTCGTATCTCTTAGCTGAGTGGCCATCCTCATGAAGTGGGCTGTTGAGGAAATTATTGGCTCTGCGTTTCTCGGCAACATGCGCGAAAGCTAGCAGAGCATATATACTTCTATAATATAGTATACTACAGCAGGGGGGGGAAAAGGGATGTGAGGGTGAGGCGGAGGGACAGGAGGAGGGCAGAACTGGTATATAGAGAGACAGATAGAGAAAGAAAGAAATATAAAAAGAAGAAAGAGGAAAATAGAGAGAAAGAACGAGTGAAAAATATAGAAAAACAGAGACAGAAATATACCGAAATATCTTCGCCGACTACGAGCAGGGGGCTTTACTAAGTTGCAAATGTGTATCCTGGACATTATTTTCTACTCATAGTGAAGTATTGAATCAGCCCTCATTAAACGCTTAGTATTGTTCCTTCCGATGAGTTTCCTGTGCGAGAAATTCAATTGTTATGGTGCATGTATAGAGATTTCTATTTGAATACCTGAAGCGCAGCATCTTGACTGCGCATTTGATGACCGACGTGGAGTGACACTTTTGTTGGACTTGTAATAGACGAACACAAAAGTCGCAGTTAGACATGTCTGCAGTATGGCCGGTGGTCTCTGAAAAATTCATCTAGGGTCGTTTATTCACAGCCCTTTTATCAACACATAACCTGCTGTCGGCAATGCCAAATTCGTACAAGATATGTAGCTAGATGTGAGCTTTAAATTGTTCACTTTAGCTCGCCTCACTATATCTTGATTACAAAAGTCAACTGTAACGTTAATGTAACGACACGTTCCAATTTTCGAAATGTAACTGTAACGAGTTCCTTTCGCATTGAGGGAACTTGTAACGAGAACTCGTTCCAAGATTGGGAAGGAACAAGGAACGAGCTTTCGTTACTGTTTTAGAGGAACGTGTACAACTCTGCAAATAGCCAATGTTCCCAACCCCCACACTATGGATACCCACACTACCAGAAGTTATGCCATATGACTACAGCATAACCACCCATGAGGCAACTATAGCGGTACGAACGAGAAGTGTTCGCAAATATGTTCACGTCACCTTTTCAAGGAAACACGTATATCAGTCTTGCACGTAGTATTCACTGAGCCCTTCTCGCCAGGCGGCGTCAGAGTGTGCGCCGCCATAGCCGTGGTCTGTCAGCGATCCGGCATATGGCAGCCTGATTTTTGGCGGCGCTACACTTCACTAAGCCGTTTTCTTAGAAAAATATCAACATAGCACGTGCTGCGGAGAACTTTGGTTGTAGTCCGACGATGTCGTTCACGCGCGGGACCACGAGTATGGCGACTGCCGCGCTAGCGCCCCTTGCGGATGACGTTAAGATTAAGACAATGTGTTCGCTGGGTTTTTTTTTTTTTTTTTTTTTGCTGTAATTTCAGTCAGTTACCGGAAAAATTAAAAGAGCAGCTATGTTTTACTTATGTTCGCAGCAATCATTATTGCGGTTGTATCTGTTGGCATCCGCACTCAGCTCTTCCAACGGAGCAGCTTGAAAAGGTGCAAAACAAGGCGGCAAGGTTTATACTCAACAATTATAGCAGAGCATTTAGCATGATGGAAGGTAAATGTAAATTATCATGTTAACGTTGTTCGCAGGTAGGGATGGATGACCGTAAAATACTAAGATAGAGAAACGCAAGACGCATTGTTAAAAAGGTGAAAAAGGAAGATTATGTTTAATTATGTACAATACGCAACACACAAAGACTCATCGCTCGCACGCACAACCGCTCAAGTCTCTCGCACTTCGCAGACTCCGCTCGTCGCTCGCTGTTCTCGCTCTGTCTGGCTGCTTCCCGCGCTTTTGCACTCTCCTTTCGGCCACAGGTTCGAGCACACGTACACGCACGTTGACACAAACACGCACACATAACACACGCGCAATAACGGTTCCACGAAGTCGGAGGGCGCGTTCCTTCGCCTCGCCACTCGAGCCAACGGTGGTGTCGAACGGCGGCTTCAGGCCAGGCCTCCCGCTCTTCCCAGAGCACGGGTCCGGTCCGCCGGCGAGGACCCGACCGCAAACCTCATGCCAGCCGGAGACACATAAATCTGCTCTCCGAGGCCCCAACTCCAAGCATTCGGGGTAACAGTGCCGAACGTCCTGGGGGGCACGAAGGCGCAAGGTGTCGTGTTCCGCTTCAGGCGTTGTTTCGAGCAATTCAAGCCGCGTTCATCGCGTCGTACCAAGTCTAGGCGGTGTTGCTCGTACTCGAAAAAGCAGAGCGCAGTAAAGTTGGGCTGCTTCCCTTGTCCTGCCCCTGCGAGTCGCCGCGAAGGGAGTCTCGCTGGTCTCAGCAGCCCATAAACAAGGAGGACGCCCCCTTGAAGTAGCCAACGAACACTCGCACGGCATAACAAAAAAAAAAAAAAAAAAAAAAGGAACAAACAAAACTCAAAGATGGGGAGCAGTCTCGTACACCGGTCGTCCTGACAGTCATTAACGCCCTGGTTAATGGAAGAAAAAAAATGATAAAAAAGAAAAGAAAGAACGCGCACGGTGATACACAAGTGGGATCGCTCCCTTCGGTAAAAGAAAAAAGAAAGTAACTGTTTGTTTAAGCTCGCATAGTTCGCTTGAAAAGTCTCACCGCGCACTGAAGTTCTCAACAGGACGCGAACGTAACTACGGTGCACTCGCGTAGGGGTGAATCTTGGCACAATTACGAGCTGAACATCTCGGAGCGGATTCCCCGCCTTTTTCCCATTCCCCGGCGATGTTGCGCATAGCTTCTCGTTCCGCTGCATTTGTCCGGTTGGGCCGGACAGTGACGGGTGCACTTCCAGGAATCTCCTGTACGTCCATCGAAATGATTTGTGTGCATCCAAGCTCGCTGAGGTTGTTCGCGAAACAATCCCGATGCTCATACAAGAGGTGCGCGAGCTCGCGACGTTGCACCGCTGTAACCGACGGACCGGCTCTCATTTCCTCACGCATATTCGGCCGTTGCGCTTCGGCAAGCATGATCTGCTCTGACTTAACCACGCCGCACTCTTCTCTGCAATCGTCGTCCTCTATTTCTTCGCAACCAGGGACGTCCACTTCGGCCGCGCGTCCAAGTCGTTGTCCTTTACGGAGGACCACCTCATCTTGTCCGCTCGTGAATACTGGTGCCGTAACCTTTCCGCCCTTCACGACAACGATGATTTCGCGCCCGCAGTTATCGAACAGCACTGGGTCAGCGACATTAGACTGCGGTGACACCCAGTTTACAACGTTGGTTTGCGGTGTGGTCTCCTCACCAGTATTCAAACGCACTTTAGGGCATGAAACATGGGGCTCCATGTGAGAGAATGGGCACTGGTCCCTATGCCAGAAATTCAAGCAGCCGCCCAATTTAGCATATGTCACGTATGGTAGCCCAGTATATGTGCGGCCGACAATCAAGTCGACCGACTGGGCCTCGTCTGGCACAACGAGTATAGGAATGCTCTCGCCAACTACACCATCAATCACTAAATCTGCCCTGCACTTAGCGATCGCACGAACAGCTGGAACGCCCTGGCTACCGAAACCATACAGGGCGGTAGCGTCTTCCAGCAGTTTCGTTCCGCACTGCACTGCTGCAGGTTCACGCAATAGGCATCCAGAACTGCCGGTGTCGATCATGCCGACCAAATTCTTATTGCCATTCCGTTTAACTTGCTTCAGCAGCGCACCAGGATTAATTCCTTCGCCCGATACTGCGTTGGTCTCGTTTCTGGGGCTACTTTCTTGGCAATGCTTCTGGGTATGCACAGTCTTTCCGCATTTTAGACATTTTTCCACACGCCTTTCCTCTGGGTAATCTCGAGAAATGTGTCCGAATTTCGAGCAATTATAGGATTTGCGCTCACCGTTTTTATTTGTGACTGGTGGCCGCCTGTCCCAGCTGTAGTACTGGAACGTATCCTGCAGAGGCGCCCTGGGTGCAGATCGCAAGCGAGGTGGGTCGCCCGTCGCTCTTTGCTCATTTGCTCCACCAAAGCATTCTCGTCGCTCACGGTCGATTCTCTCGAGTTCTTGTATATCATGAAGTAGGTCGTCTTCGTCCTCGTGCGACCTCCCAAGAAGCATCGTGCACAGTTCTCGCGATCGAAGACCGGTCAGCACCTGCTCCCTCGTGTCGCAGAAATTCAAGTGTGCATCCCTGCAAAGATGCACCTTGGCGTGGAAGTACGCAGCCGTGTTCTCGTGTCGCTGCTGAATACGCTCTTGCATGCGCCTCCATCGCTCCGCCGCCCGAGTCTGGCAGTAGGAAGTCCGCCGGAACATTCGCTCGAAATCGTCCCACGACGAAACCTCCGCGGCTCTCGAACGGTACCAGTCCTTCGCCGCGCCGACCAGGTGACACCTCGCACTTTCGAGCAGAAATGGCGTTGACCACCGGTGAAGCGTCACCGTCTGTCGCAAGCTGTCCATCCATTCTCGTGCTGCTGACGCGCAACCGTCACCAGCAAAGTCTGGAATGTTCTTACTCAAATCAGGCATCACCTGAAACCAGTGTTGTACGGAACGGCGTTCCAAGGAACGACGTTCCAGGAACTAGTTCCTTTTGGCAGGAACGGAGGAACGCCACCGTTCCATTCCGGATCGGTGGAACTGTAACGGCAACTCGTTACGTTTAAGCAGGAAACGGTAGAGGGAACGGCGTTCCTTCAGTAAACGTTCCGCGGCATTCAACAGGCGCACGCACGCAGCACATCATGCAGAACAGGGCGGATGGGCGACCGCGTGGGGCGCGAAAAATGTACAGCTCGACTGTCACGTGAGTATGGTGCATCCTGGTTTTCGCATCAAGGCGCCCGCCGGGGGGCGCAGAGAAGCAGGCAATGACGAGACCGACCACGTGCGAGAGGAACCGCTATTTTTTTTACAACAGAGCTGTTATGCTCCAGGTTTGCCATGTGTAGTATGTATAGAAAGAAAGGTTATCATGATCATGAACCGGCACGCACTCTCTTCGTCATCGTCATCCTCTTCTGCTTCTCTCCCAGAACACGGTCGCTGATTTGTCCGGCGCGGGATGCATGATGGGGCGAGAGAACGAGTACAGAGAGAGCGAAAGGAGGGGATATAGAGAAAGAGAAATTCTTGTCTACAAAATGTTTTCGGCGAGGCGAGATTCGACACCGCCTATCCACGATCTGAATGCGAGCGTCGTAACCACTCGGCTATCTAGTTTTCTTTTCTTTCGTGGTATTTATTCAACATGGGCATGGTACTTTGAAGCAATTCAATACAGAGAGAGACTAATATGTTCATTTTGCTCATATCGCGACCCAACGACGAACACATAGTACTGAAGAATTCACATTTATCTCTAGAGCGAATACATCCAAGAACTGCCATTTCCCATTATACACTAGAACGGTGGTAAGAATAAACACCTCACCAATGCAATATTCCATTCTGGCTGACCTTCCGTTTGCTCGTATACATCAATTAGCTGACTGACCACATACTAATGAAGTACGATGTTGAGGAAATTATTGGCTATGCATTTTTCTGGAACATGCGCGCACGCTAGAAGTGTCTGGCATATCCTTGTACAGTACAGTATATCAAGGGGGGTGGGAAGGAGAAGTGATGGTGAGGAGGAGAGAAACAAGGAGGGAAGAACGAGTATAGAGGGACTGAGAAAGAGAAAAAAGAAAAAAAAAGAGAGAAGGCGAGCGAACGTACAGAGACAGAGAGAGATAGCGAAACAAAAACACGCCATATCCACGAAGTGAATGATGATGAGTGGGCGAAGCTCCGGAGGTAATCTGGTAAACCGTCCATCCCCGTAAATTTTGCCCACTCGATCATCATACAAAGACCTGACACACAAACGCGGGGGTGTGGTGTGATTATACATACAGTATATACACAATGTTTCATTATTTACATATTGATAAAGTATATACACTGTACTGGACCGCAATGGGCAGTGGGGATGGGGCTTAGAAAGAAGAGGACAACTGGTCTGTGATAAAAGCCTTTGTTCCGGTGCTGCCCCTGTGTTCTCGCTGCTCCGCTCTACCATCTGAGGGCTTGCTTACCTAGAACGTCTCTTGACATTTGGTGGAGGTGCGGGGTATTTCCAGACCTGGAACTCCGAAACCGGACGCTTCCCTCCGTGCCTGTCATGCCTGAAGACGCCGGGCCGAGCAACCCCAACCCTCTCCAGGCCTCGCCTGCGGTTATGTGTTCAGGTACGCCACGCCAACGAGATCCTCCCATCTTCAGTGGAACTGAAGATCAGGACGTCGACAATTGGCTGTCGTTGTACGACAAAGTGGCTGTGGCTAATAGATGGAATGACGCCGATAAGCTGAGCTACGTCAGCTTCTATCTCTCCGGAGTGGCCAATATTTGGTTTCACAACCATGAGTCAGAGTTTCCTACCTGGGCGGCACTCAAGGCTAGACTCCAAGATGTATTCGGACGCCCTGCCGTCCGCAAGCTGCGGGCAGAGCAACAGCTACGCACCCGTGCTCAACAAAAAGGTGAAAACTTCACCAGCTACATTGAAGATGTAGTTGACCTTTGCCGGCGCATTAACGCCAACATGAGCGAAGACGAGAAGATAAAGAATATTATGAAAGGCATAGAGGACGATGCCTTCCAAATGCTCTTGGCGAAGAACCCTCAGACGGTTAACGAAGTAACTACTCTTTGCCAGAGCTACGAAGAATTGCGAAAGCAACGCCTTTCTACGCGCCGAGATCTCGTATCACATGGCACGCTTTCGGCACTGACCAACAGTTCCTGTGCTGCCCCCTCCGACCCATCGTTTCTCGAGCAAGTCAAACAATTTGTTCGGGAAGAAGTCGCGCGCCAACTGTCTCTTCTGCCAGCCGCCCAAGCGTCCGAGTCGCTGTTGACTCCTGAGATCCGCCAGGTCATTCACGAGCAAGTGGCAGACATCGTACCAATCGCTCATCAGCCGACTCCAGTGACAGCTCCGCTTAGCTACGCTGCCGCCGTCGCCCGGCCAAGGCCGCCCTCTCCGACTGTGCCGTACGCGCCTACGAACACCTTCACTTCACCTTTACCCTCG
Organism: Rhipicephalus appendiculatus; assembly: GCA_030522465.1. Lineage (NCBI taxonomy): Eukaryota > Metazoa > Arthropoda > Arachnida > Ixodida > Ixodidae > Rhipicephalus > Rhipicephalus appendiculatus. The sequence continues at coordinate 15,712 of JALIZH010016928.1, forward strand.
GCTGCGAACTATACACCACGGAGCTACTATCCACCATCGCAGCCCCTTCGCCCTGCACCGCAATACTTCGCTCAATCTGCGGCCCCTGCTTTCAACCCGTGGCGCACCCATGACAACCGGCCCATCTGTTTCGCATGCGGATTCGCTGGCCACGTAGCACGGTTCTGCCGCCGACGTGCGTGCTATTCTCCAGACTCTGCGCGGCCACCAAGCAATGGTCCGGACTATGACTTTCGCTCTGCTCCTGCTGCTGAGAACTTCAACGCCGCGCCTGCTGCTTCCCGAGCTTTCAGCCCCCGTCGGTCTTCGTCCCCTCGTCGGCGTTCTTTGTCCCCCCCCTAATACGCAGACCTGAAGCTGTCCAAGAGGAAAACTGACGGACGCAGTTCAGGAGGCAAGAACTGCGCTCTCTGCGAAATGCTCAAGACCTCATTTTTTCCCTGCGAATGTAATTGTAGTTTATGCCGAAGATATTGCCGTTCATGCACTTGTCGATACGGGAGCGGCGGTATCAGTGATTTCCGACCAGCTTCGCCTTAAGCTCCGAAAAGTCGCGACGCCGTTTTCAGCCGTTTCGTTACGTACAGCCAGCGCCGAGCCGATTGATCCCTTGGGAAAATGCACAGTTCGTGTTTTTATAGAAGACACTATTTACCACATTGAGTTCATCATTCTGCCTCGCTGCTCTCATGCCATGATCTTGGGATGGGACTTCCTGTCATCGCATCATGCCGTTATTGATTGTGCCCGCGCAGAGCTTTCCCTGTCTCCATTCGGCGGCGACATTTTTGAAGATTCCTCTGCCGCTTCTAATCGAGTGTTAGTCGTCACGGACACTACCATTCCTCCTTTCTCTTCCGCTCTTGTCGCCATCTCCTGCGCTTCGCTTTCCGACTCTACAGTTCTTTTCACGCCGTCTAAGCTTGCTGGTCATCGTCACCCCTTGTTACTTCCTTTTGCCCTCCTAACCATTCGACAGGGTGTCAGCGCACTTTATGTTTCCAACATGTTTCCTTGTCCAGCTAACCTGCACCACGACGAGTGCCTTGGTCATGCTGAGGACCTCGACCCAAGCTTTGTCTATCATGTACCTGACGACTCGGCTCCTCTACAGGTTGACACCGTGGACGTTGACGTTCTCCCTGCGCAGCCATCTCGTGACCAACCGTTTTCTCGATGTATTGACCCAAACCTCACTTCCAGTCAGCACACCCAGTTGGTCGCGCTCCTTGACCGCTATCGTATGTCTTTCGACCTCGAACAAGCTCGCTTAGGCCGCACTTCCACCGTTGTCCACTACATCGACACCGGAAACCACGCGCCATTGCGTCAACGGCCGTATCGTGTGTCCGCAACGGAGCGCCGAGTCATCGACGAGCACGTAGGAGACATGCTCAAACGTGGCGTGATACAACCTTCGCACAGTCCCTGGGCCTCTCCTGTAGTGTTGGTAAAAAGAAGGATGGCACCATTCGCTTTTGTGTGGACTACCGTCGACTCAACAAGATAACCCGTAAGGATGTTTACCCGCTTCCCCGTATTGACGACGCGATAGACTGCCTTCAAGGCGCCGAATTTTTCTCGTCCCTCGACTTACGATCCGGCTACTGGCAGGTCCCGGTGGCTGAAGTAGACCGCCCGAAGACTGCCTTCATCACCCCTGACGGTCTCTATGAGTTTACCGTCATGCCTTTCGGCCTGTGCAATGCGCCTGCCACATTTGAAAGAATGATGGATAACATCTTGCGAGGACTCAAATGGCAGATATGCCTTTGCTATCTGGACGATATTGTCATCTTTTCACCGGACTTTCCTTCCCACCTTCTTCGCCTCGAACGCGTCCTCACATGCATCGCTAACGCCGGCCTCCAGCTCAACTTGAAGAAATGTCGCTTTGCCGCTCGGCAGCTGATCATCCTCGGCCATGTCGTGTCAAAAGACGGGGTACTCCCCTGATCCGTCGAAACTACAAGCTGTCGCTGAATTCCCCCCGACCAAACACCTTGAAAGAGCTTCGCAGCTTTATCGGGCTATGTTCATACTTTCGCCGCTTCATCCGCAACTTCGCCACCGTCATAGCCCCTTTGATACAGCTCCTACGTGCTGACCACAACCTTTCGACCTGGTCACCAGATTGTGATGCCGCGTTTATAACACTGCGTCGTCTTCTCACCTCTCCTCCGATCCTGCGTCATTTCGACCCAAGCGCTCCGACAGAAATACACACCGACGCCAGTGGTGTTGGCCTTGGAGCCGTTCTTGCTCAACGAAAGGCTGGCTTCGACGAGTACGTCGTCGCTTTCGCCAGTCGCGCACTCACGAAGGCTGAAACTAACTACTCTGTAACAGAAAAGGAATGCTTGGCGATAATTTGGGCTATAACCAAATTTCGACCATACCTCTACGGCCGCCCATTCGACGTGATAACCGACCACCATTCCCTGTGCTGGCTTTCTTCCTTGAAAGAGCCTTCGGGTCGTCTAGCTCGATGGGCGCTTCGGCTACAAGAGTATAACATTCGTGTACTCTACCGTTCCGGCAGGAAACACTCCGACGCAGACGCTTTGTCTCGCTCCCCATTACATGGCGAGACTAATTCCCAGAGCGTCCCGTTATCCGAGTCCGCCCTCTCTGCTACGAACATGGTTTTGGAGCAGAAGAAGGACCCATGGATTGTTTCTATGTTCAACTTCCTGAAACAGCCATCGACACCCGGTGCCAGCCGGGCATTGCGTCGCCAAGCACACCACTTCTCCATTCGCGACGGGCTGTTATACCGCCGTAACTACCAGACTGAAGGCCGAAAATGGTTGCTTGTGGTCCCTCGACATCTCCGCTCGGACATCTGTGCGGCGTTTCACGATGACCCACAGTGCGCGCATGCAGGCGTCCTAAAGACTTTCGCGCGCCTACGCCTTCGCTATTACTGGCGCGGGATGTACCGCTTCGTCCGTCAATATGTACGCTCCTGCCTCGCTTGCCAACGTCGCAAGGATCTTCCTCGCCGTTCAGCTGCCCCACTGCAACCTTTGCCCTGCCCAAGCCATGCATTTGATCGCGTAGGAATCGATCTTTATGGTCCACTACCAAGCACTCCCGACGGCAACAGATGGGTAATCGTGGCCATCGACCATCTCACACGTTATGCAGAAACTTCACCTTTGCCTAGCGCTACCGCACGCGATGTTGCCTCGTTTATCCTGCACCACATCATACTTCGCCATGGTGCCCCAAGAGAATTACTCAGCGACCGAGGCCGCGTATTTCTCTCCGACGTCATAGAAGCTCTTCTCGAAAAATGTCGTACAATTCACCGCACAACAACCGCGTATCACCCACAGACTAATGGGATTACTGAACGTTTCAATCGCACTCTTGGTGACATGTTGGCCATGTATGTCGCATCTGACCACAGCAATTGGGACCATGTTCTCCCATTTGTGACATATGCTTATAATACTGCCACGCAGGCCACCACAGGGTTTTCCCCGTTTTTCCTACTTTATGGGCGCGAGCCATTCTCCACAATGGACACCATTCTTCCGTATAGCGCTGATGCCACGGAATCTACACCCCTTTCTGAAGCTACAGCAGACGCAGAAGAGTGCCGAAAGCTCTCCCGCATATTGACATCTGAGGACCAGCAACGTCAGAAGCTCCGCCGAGATCCTGCCGTCGCGCCTGCATCGCATGATCCTGGCTCCCTAGTGTGGCTTTGGGTGCCTGCCACAAGCCCAGGATTGTCACCGAAATTTGTTTCGAAGTACCAGGGTCCCTACCGTGTGGTAAAGCAGACGTCTCCCGTGAATTATATCGTGGAGCCCCTTGAACCACCTTCGGACAAGCGCCGCCGGCAGCGCGAAATTGTGCATGTCGAACGTTTAAAGCGTTACTACGATCCGCCTGTGCTCTCCTACCCATAAGTCGCCGGGACGGCTTCTTTTTTTTCCGGGGGGGATAATTGTACTGGACCGCAATGGGCAGTGGGGATGGGGCTTAGAAAGAAGAGGACAACTGGTCTGTGATAAAAGCCTTTGTTCCGGTGCTGCCCCTGTGTTCTCGCTGCTCCGCTCTACCATCTGAGGGCTTGCTTACCTAGAACGTCTCTTGACAACACAATGTTTTATTATTTACATATGGGGTAGATGATGATTTTGTTCAAGAGCTCTACGGACCACAAGGAGGGGGGTTCCCCTGATTTTGTTTTCCTCATCAGGCGTCATCGTTATCTTTATCACGTGGAGTGGGTACATCCCACTATACGTGGCTACCTACTAACTACATACTACAAAGGAGGGACAGACCCACACCCTAAGAAGCTTCGCCCCTAAAAAATATAAATAAAGATAAAGAGAAAAATATGGTGAACGACAGGCAAGAAGGAAAGCAATACTAAGAAAGACAGAGGACTAAACATACAAAAATATGTTCGCTGACTGTGAACCGGGGACTTTACTAAGGCGCAAATATGTATCCTGAACATTATTTTCTGCTCATTCTGATATATTGAATCAGCACTGATTAAACGCCTAAGTATTGTCCCTTTCGATGAGATTTCCTGTACAAGAAATTAAATTATATTGACGCATTGGTGGAGATTTTTATTTGAATATGTGAAGTACAGTATCCTGACTGCGCCTTTGAAGACCGAAGTTGAAAAGTGCCACATGTGTTGAACTTGAAATAGACGAGCACGAAAGTCGCGGTTACATGTATGTAGTAAGGCCAGTGGTCCTAAAAAAATTTGTCTAGGAGCGTTTATTTAGATTTCTTTACCTATGTATAACCTGCTATCAGCAATGATAATTTCGTTTAATATATGTAGCTCAATGGGAGCTTTAAATTGCTCACTTTATTTCAGCTCAGGATTATCCGACACTATATATTTATTAAAAACTCAAACGTAACGTTAATGTAACGACACGTTCCAATTCTGGAAATGTAACTCTAACGAGTTCCTTTAGCATTTGAGGAACTTGTAACGGGAACTCGTTCCGAAATTGGGAAGGAACGAGGAACGAGCTTTCGTTCCTGTTTTAGAGGAACGTGTACAACACTGCCTGAAACGTATTGATGTCCGCCTGACGTGGAGCCCCCGACGATTCTGGCTGCGGAAGCCGCCGCAGCAGGTCCGCCAACAAGCGGTCTTTCTCGCGCAGAGCGTCGAAAAGTTGCCGCTTGGTGAGCCCAGCACAGTCGTCGTCATCATGATGACCGCTCTCCTCCGGCGACGATCCGTCAAGCGTGGCTGATGTTATGTTGACTCACTGGCAGTCCACCATTCCTTTGTTCTCGCACTGGCGTGATCGCAGTCCTCGCTAGATTTTCGAACTGGTTCTTAACCTTTCCTAAAATTGGTCAAATCCCACTTCTGAGGATGTTAACGTTCATGTCCCACTTCTGAGGATGTTAGCGTTGTTCGCACGCAGAGATGGCCGTAAAATAATAAGATACTACAGAAAATGCACGACGCACGCACTGGTAAAAAGGTGAAAAAGGAAGATTACGTTTAATTATCAAAATTTGGGTAGAATACGCAAAACACAAAGTCTCATCGCTCGCACGCACAACAGCTCAAGTAACTCACAATTCGCTGACTCCGCTCGTCGCTCGCTGTTCTCGCTCTGTCTGGCTGCTTCCCGCGCTTTTGCACTCTCCTTTCGGCCACAGGTTCGAGCACACGTACACGCACGTTGACACAAAAACGCACACATAACACACACACGCGCACCAATAGTTCCACGAAGTCGAAGGTTGCGTTCCTTCGCCTCGCCACTCGAGCCAACGGTGGTGTCGAACGGCGGCTTCAGGCCAGGCCTCCCGCTCTTCCCAGACCACAGGTCCGGTCCGCCGGCGAGGACTGGACCGCAAACCTCATGCCAGCCGGAGACACATACACATAAATCTGCGCTCCGAGGCCCCAACTCCACGCATTCGGGGAAACAGTGCCGAACGTCCTGCGGGGCACGAAGGCCCAAAGTGCCGTGTTTCGAGCAATTCAAGCCGCGTTCATCGTCTCGTACTCGCGAAAAAGCAGAGCTCAGTAAAGTGAGGCTGCTTCCTTTGTCCTGCCCCGGCGAGCCGCCGCGAAGGGAGTCTCGCTGGTCTCAGCAGCCCATAAACAAGGAGGACGCCCCCTTCAAGCAGCCAACGAACACTCGCACGGAATAACACAAAAAATAAAGGAATAAACAAAACTCAAAGATGGGGAGCAGTCGCGTACAATCGTGGCAGGCGCTACAAGACCGGCGGAAAAACCTTAAACTCAAATTTTTTCGCGATGTTTACCATTCCAAAACCGGTATTGAGTGAGAAAGGTGTCGTCGAGACGCGACCATGCGCTGAAAGTCCACGAGCTTCCTCTCAGAGGCGACGTCTTCAGGCATTTTTTTTTTTTTTCAAGAGCCGTAATAGAATGAAATGCTCTATCGTCTGACATTGAGAACATTTTGGACAACGCTGTGTTTTCGCGCTCTTTGTGTGTATGATCACTTTGTTTCTTTCTGACTGCAATCCCCCCTGCGGCAATGCCCACTGGCGCGATACAGGTTCGTAATAAATAAATATATTAATTAATTAATGATATTGGAAAAGGAACCCTTCACGTAAGGAATACGAACATTCTAGAAAAGCAACCACCGTGACGCAAGCCAACATATAATGGGAAGTCCACGCGTATTTTTGTTTAGTTAAAACAAGAAAAGAAAAGCCCCAGCCTTACGTATACCGTGCCTTTCACGTCACAAGTATCAACCTACACAGAAAGAGCATCGTACGCATAGGCGTGCGCACGGGGGCAGGCAATGCCCCCCCTCCTCCCTCAGTCACCTGAGAAGGGTTGGGGCGCAAAGTCTGCCCCATACTTTGATACACTGACCTAATTGGGAAGGTTAGCGCTGCGACGAACCTTCGCCCCCCCCCCCCCCTTCCCCTTGAAAATGCCTCTAAGCCACCTCTGAAAATACGAAGAACGAGCGCGTTATTCTTTCCTGGCGTTTCCCGTGGTTGCGGCACAATTCATGACGTCAGCTGACGTCACCAGCAAATAAGCTCTTCATTCGTCGATATGCGAGAGATATCTGTTGCGAATTGTCTCCTACCCTGCTTTGCCATGAAGTCGTATGCCCGGTCTGCCTTGTCTCGCATGACTATCGTGCGCGATAAACTGATTTCGTTTCGTTTTCTGCGTTTTCGACTGCACAAGCGGAGATAGCAGCGTGTTGTCGAAAAGCGCGAAATCATGACTGGCTTAACGCTTAGTGCTGACATTCCACGTGTTTTCTGAGGAAATAAGTGGCGAGGAGGAGATAGTGCTTGTATAGGAAGGGTAGGGGAGACGAGAAAGAAGCTACTGTCTCGTCTTTCAACTCGGTGAGGTGTACGGGCATTTGAAGGTGAACCCTGCACACTCGTATGATCGTGCGCATCGTACGAATAAGGCCATCAGGATGTCATTCGTAGCCATATTGAGCGACTCGGGTTATTTTTCGTGGTTCAATTTGTTGCCTCATTGCCGAGATGTAAGTACGCCGAATATTAAGCAACCGTGTGAGGTCAAAAGGCGTATTTGTTACATAAAGCGCGCACGGAAACAGCCACATAAGTTAATTATCATTTATGTGGTCCTGCTTGCTGGGTTGAGCAAAAGTACGCAACTTCATAAAGAAATAGCGCATGCAACGCATTCAGTCACAAGCTTGCCTCCGTGCGTGAATTTGGGCGTATGAACGTTCGCCTCGAGAGAGAGAGAGAGAGTGCTTGTGTGTGTGTGTGTGTGTGTGTGTGTGTGTGTGTGTGTGTGTGTGTGTGTGTGTGTGTGTGTGTGTGTGTGTGTGTGTGTGTGTGTGTGTGTGTGTGTTTGTGTTTGTGTGTTTGGCGCGCTCCTATTCCCGTCCACCGCTTGGATTGCCTACGTCTTGAGCCGGCATATGTTTACAATTAGCGGCCGGAGCTGCAGCATCGCAACGGGCAGTGCGGTATCCTTTGCAGCGGAGACAATGAAAGCGCCTACGCGCCGAGCCGAGTCGCTTGCAAAAAAAAAAAAAAAAAAAATTTGGGGGGAAAAGAAGGGAAGCGCGGAAGGATGACAGGAAACAATTTGGCGGCGGCGAGTTCTTTTTCAAGAAGCTACAGAAATTCAGCCATCGTTCCAACCCGCTTGGGCGCCAGTTTGCATCCGCAAGCATGGTTATCCCCGGGGGGGGTGCAAAGGCAGCACTCGCCCCTCCCCATCCACACCGAAACGAACACCCCACCACAAGTACCCCCCTACCCTTCCCCCGCGGTGCAACACGGATTTACGCCTTCCAAGGGAAAGTCGTGTCGACGTCCATGTTTGTCAGCCTGCTTCACTGTCAGTTCTTTTCGTTTCTTTTCCTTCTTTTTCTTTCTTTTTGTAGCCAAGCACTGACGAGCCAAGATTTGCGCTATCCGTAGTAGCGAAAACGCCATCTGGGAATGTTCAAGTAAGAGGAGGGAAGGAGCTGAGACTTTTCAGAGACTCGGGGGGAGAAGGAGGATCGAGGGAGCAGCGGGGAAAGTTGGAGGACAAGCTCATTGAAGAGGCGCTGCGCCGTGCTCCCGACTTTTCCTTCTTCGAACCACAACCACCACCACCATTGAAGGCAACAGATACGAGTATCGAAACAGCCCAGCTCTTGCAACAAGCGACAAAAACGATACGGCGCCTATTTGACGGCGTCGATCAGCCTGGAATTGCATGGCCCGTCAACTCGCGCCGCTGCCGCCTCAACAAAACTTACAGAGAACCAGTTTCGGGAACGCTCGTAAACTATTTTTTGCGTGAAAAGATTTCGACCATCTGAGGTTTCCCCTCAAAGTGAATATACGAGAGCGCTCTTCCATTTCGCCTGGTCGAAATGTGGAGACAAAAGTTGCGACAATTGTGCCGTGCAGTACCGCTAAGCCACAGCGGCGGGTTCACAAACCGACTAGCAAGCACGCGCTGGGTTATGCTAGCTCTCTCAAGACAAGAATAGTTACCCTACAATGAAATCATCGTACTCTACTCTCACCGCTCGCACGTGTAGTGTGCACGCCGTGTCATCGTTACACCTTCTAGGTCGAAAAGTAAAAAAATAGTCGAGGAGTTGGAAAAACAAGCAAAAATAGTAAGCAACTGGAGCCAAAGGCAGTAAAAATAGCCGATAGTTGCCATGCGTGTGTGTGTGTCAATACAACTGTGTCGTTTTTATTTAAATAACTAAAGGGCAAGAGCCTTTCGGGTGTAAATGTAAGTACAGGAAAAAAAACGTATAAAATCATGATTGCTCAGATTGAAGCATCAGTTGTCGATTTTTAGCAACGATTCCGTGCAGGATGGCGAATTTTCTTGCTGGTGCAGAAATGACACGCTTTTCGCGCGTCTTGCATGACTTTAATAAACGGATTAGAACTAGCAGAATTGCGGTGACAAGAAACATGAGTACAGCCGGAGCGTGTTCAATATCACTGATGCTGAGAGTGAAGCATCAACGGTAGTCGGTTTCACAACCGTTTTTCGTGCGATGACGAAGTCCGAGCAGTGAACGTATACCCAAGTCTAAGAAATAACACGCATAGCTCGTCTGATACCCACTACTACAAACTGTAATTAAAAAAGCGGGAATCGAATGCGGAGCGCTTCCGATTGTCCCGTATGTATTAGCGATCAGCAATAATTTTTCTGCAGAATGAGGCTCCATGCAACAGTCCCCCCCCGAGTCCCGGCCAGTTATCGAAAAGTCTTTTCTTTTGTGTAGCGCAAGAGTTACATACAATTAGGGGAGCTGGGGAGGACACGTTGGTCGCATGCTTTGACACCGCATACACGAATTCCAACGGCTGCGACACTCAAAGATATCGATAATTTGGCTCAAATAGAGGTAACAAGAAAGTAGCCAAAAAATGACCAAGTAGGCTAGATGTCTTTTTCTGCCGCCGCCAGCCTAGAAAAGTAGCCAAACTGGCGCAAAATGGCAAACCTGCCAACCCTGCTTTCAAGCACATCGAAAAATTCGTGTGTCTTCCTTTCCTTCCGCACGAGCTGACGTTATTACATCGAGCCGTCATCGCAGCCCCTCAGCGGTTAACTGTGGGGATGTGTCCGTGAATAAGAACAGAGATTTGGGCAAGTTGGGCAGCGCCCGTCCCATTGTTTCTTTCTTCGTCCTCGTGTTGTGCTGTTTTCAAGACGTATGTGTTTCTCAGCGTGTGTCCCAGCGTGTGTCTGTCGTCTCCTTTTCTTGTGTGTGCTTCCAAAAAAGCTGGGTTTTCCGTTTCCAAGTGTATGTACCAAAAGGCCCAGCAACAGATTCTTCTGTGATACACCACAAACCACGAATGACGACGTGTTGTGAAGATCAATCGTAATTACAGTAAAAAAAAAAAAAGAAAGAAAAAACGAGCCACTGATATGTTATCGCGGAACACACTTGCACGTACAGTCGCGCGCGATATGAAGGTTATCGCGCGAGCGTACCGGTCAACGCTTCCGCGATAACCTTCATATCGTGCGTGACTGTATGTATAATTTAGCGCTGTCGAGGCGTCCCTTAGTTGTTGCGCATGATGTGTCCTTTTCTGTCTAAAACTGTGTTTCCACTTGGATGAAGACGATGAACAAACTTTATTTAATTGGTAGAAAGATCCCCTCTTCTCTTAAGAGGAGGAAGTGGACCAAACCAAAATGTCGGCCATGACCCCCGCGGGCCCTGGCGGCGTCTGCGGCCTGCCGTTTTTAGGCCAAACCACGGTACGGCCGCACGCCCGCCTCCGCTCCGTTTTTCGTGTTCCGTTCCGGTTTTCGGCCGGACAGGAGGCGGCAGCAACTTTTCAGTTCGGTCGGACGGAGCGGGCTCGCTCGCTTTCTCGATCGCTGATTGGCTGAGAAAAACCGGTGGCCTCTGACGTCATCACGTCTGCCCGTCGTGAAAAAAACATGGCGCCCGGCTGACGCGATCAAGCTAATCAAGCTTGTAGCGAAGCCTAGTCGGCAGCCGCGTAAAATAAGCTTATTTAAACGTTATTGTGATTACCACTAGAGTTAATCAGCATCCGCGGAGACATTCATCGAAAGGCAGCAAGCCGGCGCAGCCTTCCTGCCCTCATCAGTGGCTGCGATCGCCAACGGAACCCGACGGAGAGTGTTGTGTTTACGCGAGGATCGGAGGCCAACCGATTTCGTGTGTTTCGTGCCATCGTTCGCTTTGCTTTTGGAAATAGAAAGTCATCATGTGCAGGTGTAATCTGCGTATGGTACATGCTAATCATACAAAAACGTCAAAAGTATTCGATCGCCGCAAACAGCGTATGCGATTTGTATGTGATCCGTGTTCGGGGTTCGTTCTAGTGATACTGGTGCTTTGGGTGAACGGCCAGTCGTGTGTGAAGTACGGATTGGCGATAAGTGTTATTGCCTCTTTATCGCCGTCATTCGACACGTTCTGCTGCGTGTGTGCAGCTTTGCCGCTGGCGATGCGCTGTGGGGACCGCGTCGCGTCCTCAGTGCTCGATCGTGTCCCCAGTTGACGAAGTTTGCTCACGATTCACGAAATACCAGTTGGGGTATGAGCCTGCGATGTGCTGCAGTGGTGTTAGACGCAGAAGTGTTCTTTGCGGCATGTGTGTGCTCTGAAGTGGGCTGTACATGTGCGCTGTCTGTGGTGTTTTCTTGTGTATATCAGTCGTCTCGATACATAAATTCCATCAAACTTGAATTTGCTGTTTAGCTCGCATATAGCTTGTTTCAAGTTCTTTCAGCGCTTTCAAAGTTCTGTTTTTGTACAGCTCTGTATTTATATATACTCGAGAATGCTGGAGTTATGAATGACAGGTTGAGGTAGCCTTCATGTGTATTGTGTGGAAATAATACCAACAGAAAATTTCAGATAAGGCAAGTCGCGATGCGAACGACTTCTTGGTGGTCCCCAACCACAGAGACTGCTTATCGATAGTCACGTAGAGGAAGAATGCTTCAATTCTCTACAAATTTCCATTTTATAATCGAAACCTATATGCATGTATGAGGAACTAAAGTATAACTCTAACCAAAATTGTGTGTTCAGTATAAAATCTGTTGACATATAACTGGCACAATAACTTGTATCAAACTTTGATGCCAGTTTGCCCTCATTGGCTAGCTACGGTCACGTTACAAAAGCTGGCTGAGTTGCCCAAATCAGAGCTTTCCAGTACCTTGCAGATTCGCCTTTTCTCATTCTATCGTTGGTGGCATACCTTTTTGCCATAAATCTTTAATTTAATGCAAACAAAATTGACCCGTATTAACCAAATGATTTCCCTGGAGGCTCCTTCAGGTACTCTTTGATCACCAATTTTGTCTGCACCTGGTGCTGGATAATGTGTCCTAAAACGACTCGTAGTAGCAAAATATTCTTATGAGCTATTTCGCGCTGTCACTGATTGGCTGAGAAAGGGGCATTGACGCGTTATGACATCTTCAGGTTTGCACGATGTGAAACACGGCACACACATGAAGCGACAAAGTTTGAGCTGAGGCCTAGTCGCCAGCTGCATAAAAGTTTATTTGGATGTTATTGTGATTAGTACGAGAGTTAATCGGCATCTGTGGAAATATTCATTGAAAGGCAGCAAGGCAGTGCTAGCTGTTAGATATAACCAATGTGTGTGATCACTAGAGGCTGGATTTTTAGGCACTAAAAATCGAGTTTTAGGCGCAAAAATAGGCAGGCAAAACAGAGTTTTAGGCCCCAAAAATCGTAAATATAGGCACAATCAATTTTTACAAAAACTCAAATTTTCAAAGAAAGACGTGCGCGACCTCTGTTTACGACAAGAAAGCAAACAAATGTTATAGTTTATGATGGCACAAAGGCGTTAATAGTTTAACATAACCATGCAATTGTCCTTCTTGCACGGTTTGCAGAACACGGACTCTCCTTTTATTGTCCAGCATGGTGAG
>JALIZH010016929.1:0-47403 GCA_030522465.1 Rhipicephalus appendiculatus
AAGATTGTGATTGCTTCGGCGAGTACTAGCTTCTATCTACTTCCATCTCCATCTTCTATCTACTTCCATCCATCTATCTATCTATCTATCTATCTATCTATCTATCTATCTATCTATCTATCTATCTATCTATCTATCTATCTATCTATCTATCTATCTATCTATCTATCTATCTATCAATGTGACCTCTTACTACTGTATACCACGCTTTGAAGATTTCACCGTACAATAGAAACATCTCCCTCTCTGCAAAAAAAAAAAAAAAACTAGTATTTTCATTTTCGTGTCACGTACGGCAGTTCGGTCATTAAAATGCAGCGCTTCAGAGGGACTTCCCAAGACACCGGCGGCGAAGTACGTCCCGAGAGGGTGCTATACTGAGAGTAGCTTGTAAGCAAGACGAATGACTCTCTATGGAAAGGCCATGCATTGCAAACTCGAAGTTGACGAGTAGAGTTTCTCTGCGGTGACGTTCAAAACGGAGACCGATCGTTTTGCGCAATTGAGAAAGCTTGGACTGTAACCGCCCAACAATGCGTCATGATTGCCGACGAACCGAAAGGAAAACGAGCTGCGGGTTTCCAACTCCTTCACGTACACGATTGACTGTAAACGACAAACAAATGCAAGAAAGTGAAAGTGGAGCGAAAAAGTGTCACAGCAAAATCCTCGTTCTGTGCGTTGTTGTTTGGCCACATGAACCAGTGAGCATGCAGAAGGCGTTCCTTCGATGATGAAGGCAGCTGGTAGCTAATGTATTCCATATCCATTTCCATATACTGCCCTGCTCAATGGCGAATATATTTGCGTTTGAATACAGCCATCGTTAGCGGCCCTTCATGGATATCAGATGATAGAGCGAGAACGCCGCGTGAATTTTGATATCGGATTTTCAACCACTAAAGCCAAGCTGTCGTTTGATACCGCATGTTTCGCGTTTTTAAACTTTTTGTTTTCCTTGTTCCGCCAATATATATAAACTTATCATTCCAAGACGTGTAGGACTAATATAGGTATGCGTTCACAAGCACTGTTTGCGTTCTCAGTGATTGCGTGCGCAAGTTTTAGCAATGAAATACAGTAGGCATCAAGACGCTTTTATTTGCACGAGTCATATTGACATGATCAATGTTACCAGAGCGCTCACTGTTGCTTCTTGTTTTGTCGTTTGCGACTCTGTACTTGCTTGCTTTCGCGATCGCCGAGTAACGTATTTGAGCATTTGAAGTCGCGCCACGTGTTTGCTATTTTAGGGCGGAAGCTCCTCAGGGTGTGGGTCGTTCCCTCCTCCGCACATAGTACATAGTATGTAGCCACCTATCGGCACAACCCATAGCCAGGGACGCGTGGCTTTTACAACTCACAGCAGCGTTCTGTGGCGATGCATGCGGAGGCGAGGCGTTGCGTCGAGCACTGGTGTCGACTTCGGCGTCTGAGTAGGTGGCATCGTCTTCCTCTGTCGTGGAACGCGAACTGGCGTTGTCGCTGAGGCTGGGAGCGCCCGGAACACAAGTCGGCGACTCTCGTGCCCAGCTCACGATCGAACACCCAGGATCATGCAAAGACGTGACACGTGTTGTCACGTCTTTGCATGATCGAGTGGGCAATGTGCGGGGGGGATTCACGGTTACCCGAACGATCCCTCCGAGCTTCGCCCACTCACCATCATTCACTTCGTGGATATGCTGTGATTTTTTACAGTGACTTAAGCGAGTTTAAACTCTGAAATCGTTTTCTGTCTCACGACAACGCCATCTGACTTTCCAAGTTCCAATTTTTCGTCCGCTGTCTGTACACGGATGAATATCAGTAAGTGTGATATAAAGTACTGCGTTGTGATTTTCATGCTCGTGCTATCCTGTGGAAGCTTCCTTTGTGGTAACAAGCTGAGTTGATGTTTTTTTCTCTCTCGAAATGTGTCATTCATGAAACTTTCTCTGGAAATGCACGATGGATGGCAGTTTCTGTTTTTCGCGACACAGAACGCCTTAAACATTTACCTCCTCGCGATGTACGGTATATATTTAGGTAATGCTTTCCTGCTATCGGAGTATAAACGATTGGTTCGCGTAAAGACTTCTAATGTTGTTCTACAGCCGTCAGCCGCCCTTTTCCTTCAGCCTCACACTCAATGGTCAGGAACATATCAGCCGACTCCGCAACGTGCACAGGGACGGGGGATTCTCACTGGAGTGAGAGGCACATTTTTTCTAGATTTCCTGTTGTTATTAGCCGTCCATACAAAAAAAAAAAAACATGGCTGATCCCTCTGTCAAGGGAATCGGTGTAACACGAAAGTGAAACTTGCCTTCACAGAGGTAGTTCAGCGTTTACTGTGTATTGTTTCGCCACAAGGGCGAAGGAATGAATGCTACAGCAACAAATTGTAGTGTCACGCGAAGAATGGCAAGCAGCTCGAAACTTGCAACGTGCCCCTCAAGCAGAAAGGACGCACGAAATGAGCATACACAGGACCAGCGCGGACTGTCACAGCTCGACACCCAAAGCGCGCTGCTCTAACACAAAAAAGACGCACGAAACGAACGCACAAGTATACACAGGACGAGCGCGAACAACTGTCACAATTGTTAATTCGTGTGTGAGCAGCGCGCTCCTTTCGTAAACGCGGCCGCTGCGGCGAGCGAAGTGACCTTCGTGCACTCTTTAACCACTGTAACTTCAAAGCAAACTTGCGCTGGAGGCACAAGACGTACAAAGCGCCCCAATACCCCGATCACGAGATAAGCGCGCGCTCACGAGCGACTGCGCCCCGTGGCGGCGCGCGCTCATCGCAGCGACGGGCGCGACGACCTTTAGAGCGCGCACTCCGTGCCACCTTCGTGCCATCTCGCTAGTTATGACGAAAACGCGCTGAAGTCGACGAGCTCCGAGGACCGCCAACGGTATATGATCTATATAAATAGCTTGCCGTTAGCAAGCTGAGGTATGTATGCTCCTGTGGCAGACTGGTGTCGCGCCGCGCGCTGCCGAGCGAGAGGTAGTAGGTTCGACGCCCGGCGACGGGAACTTTTTCTTGTCGTTTTTTTCTTTGATCTCATTGTGTTTATATTCTACAACGTCATATCCGTGACGGTAATACGTCAGAGGAGCCGTGGTGGACCCCGGCAAAGAACACTTTCGTGTTAAAATACGTTTCCTTAACCAAAACTCTGTTCTACAATATTTCCAGCTGCCGAATGTGCATACTTTCTGATAAAAATCTGCATGGCTGTGAAGAGGGTCAGCAATAATTTCGGGGACCCGAAAACAAAAACGCAGCTAATTCTGTCACTCGTTCTCCAGAAAGAAGCATTCCAACGGCGATGCATATATGGATTGCGCCCCTAAGTACTGCAGGCTTCAGGTGACGCTATAAATTTGTAGGAGAGAATACGTTAGAAAAAAAATTGTGTCCGTCGTGTCGCCCCAGTTCCCCGAGATTTGGACGCCGGGCAAGAAGTTTCGTCCGCCCGTTCGGATTCGGCAGAAGTAACGCTTCGTCGTCCACCAATAAGTAAATAAATACGCAAACAAATGTGATTATACATATATATATATATATATGTATATATATATATATATATACATATATATATACTGTGTGTGTGCAGGTTGATAAAAGGAATCAAGCAGGCGCTGAAACTGCAGGAACGTAGGTTTTGGACGACACGACGTACGTTTTCGCACACTTCGACATTTCCGCAGTAAGGCCAGCCTAAATATAAAAGTACATACGCATCATGCGGGCATGCGGTATTCAAGGAAGCCTTTACCGATTTGTCGAAGAAATGTCGGCTTGCCTAAACGTCGGCTCCAGCTACACTCTCTGTTCAATCATTTAAATCTCATTTTCAAGCCACCAGCTTGCAGTGACGTTGTAATTCGCGTTTTGTAGGCTTGGTTTACTTTCTTTGATGTTCATATTGTACAAGAAATGTATATAGCAGCGCAAAAGGCAAGAGATGATAACGTGATTGCTCCATAGAACTAATGTCCTTATCGAATGAGTATCTTTCCTTTTCGAGAAATCATGTTGCCTCCAGGAGAACTGCGTTTGGCCTAGTTGGTGCTTACTGATCGACGTCTTGATCACACACACACAAAAAACAAGGACAGATGGAGGTACGACGACACGGGCGGTAAACTTTCAACTTGTTTATTCATAGAAAGACGTAGCAATATATAGCGAGTTATGACATGCGCAACACAGTTGCATCCGCTCCTCAGCCTAGTGGGGCAACCATTTATCGAAGAAACACATTTCTGATTGAATTAATCTAATAGATGTATCACTGACACAGTCACTTTTCTTTCTAATAAAATACGCATCTAATAGCTCTCGAGCCGTTTGATCTTGGCTTCTATCCAGAATCTTTATCCCCCGAAAACCGTGGATCACACGAGCAGTCCTTACAGTGCACCGGCAGGTGCTCCTAATCCTCTTTATTTTTAACTTTTGTACATGTTCCCTGGCTGGATCATTCAGGCACCGCCCCGTCTGCCCTATGTAGGACTTGCCGCACGGCAGGGGAATTTCGTACCCGACTCCTGTAGAGCATTTAGCGTGCGGCTTTGCATGGTTTTTACCACAGCCGTGCCTTCGTTTAGGTTCCGTCGAAGTACGGAGGCAAAGCCACGCCAGCTTGAAAGGCAGCGAAAAAACAAGGGAGACACCATACCTGCCTGCTACCTTCCTTAGGTTGTGGCTAAACTTATGTATATAAGGCACCTCTTCAGCTCTGGGAGGGCGCTACGAGCGTTGTGGAAATCAGTCACGGCTGCATCAGCTCCCGCAAAAACGCCGGATTGCCCCGGAACTTCTCTTCCTGCCTCCAAGATTCCTGTGCACAAGGTCAGTAAACCTGCTAGGACTCTTTTGAGACCAAAATCTCAGGGACTTAAAGCACAGAAGCGGAGAAAACCCCACAGTCAGGACGCGCCTGGTGTACGTTCAGGGCTAGGCCTAACAAAGCACCCGCGTCGGCCCGACTCTGGCGCGGGCGCGACGCCGGCTGCTGGTGACAGCAATGATCAAGTGCTCATGATGCCGTCCGCGTTCGACATGGATACCGCACCACCCTTGTGTGTTACGGAAGCCCTCCAGCCGCTGTTGTCGCAGATACCTGTGCCGTCACAAACGCCCACCGCGATGCCCTCCGCGTCTGCAGCACAGACAAGCTGCCAACAGGTCAGCCAGCGTTCCAGTCTACCAAAGTGTGCGAACGCGCGTACGCCACCACAACGGCTCGCAAAATGCACCACAATCGTCGTAAAGTTTCAAGGCTACGTCGACATAACTCGCCTTAATTTCAGTGCAGTTTGCCAAGGCATACTACATGCAGTGCAAGCAATTGCAACTGAAAAAGAAGACACCCACATACAACGACGGGACGTGCAAAACCTCATTGTTGTCCAGACCTCCCGCGCAACCATCGCTCACAGACTTCTGCACTGTACCAACATCATTGTCAGCGGAACCCCGTATTCGATACGGTGCTACAATGCATTTGACGACACCTACTCAAGAGGAGTCATTCATGGCATATACCCGGACATCACGGAAGACACTCTCCGAAGTGAGCTCACCATACAAGGAAGAACTATCGCCAATTTCCGCGGGCTGGGCACCACAAACACCATACTGGTAATAGTTGAAGGTGAGGAACTCCCCAGACACGCCCGACTCTTCTCCGGAGGTGTACAACATATATCCGGAAAGGCGCAAGGCCGCTCAGTGCTCCAGCTGCCAAGAACTCGGACACCGGGCCGACGTCTGCCCCAACCGCAGAACTTTCGTTCGCTGTCCTCACTGCAGCAAGAAACTCTCACCCGAACAAGAAGCATCCGAGCAATCTCACGAATGTGAACAATATTGTTTTTTGTGTGACCAACACGACCACTCTCCGACCTCCCCAAACTGTTCGAGGAAAACTGTTAGTACACCACGCCGTAATCCAGCCGCCGAAGATTCAGCCAATGCACCGCAATACTCTCAGCCCAGCGCAAACGCAGAAGCCTGGCCGTCGCTACCAGGCCCGGCTCTGCGCGCGTCCAATCGTTTCACGCCACTGCAGGACACTAGTCCGCCATGCTCCCTCAACGGCGACCGCAGCAGTAGTCGCAGCAGAAGTCGCAGCAGAAGTCGAAGCAGAAGTAAGGCTCGAGGACCACCACGACAGAAGAAACCAAGCTCCCACCAGCCGAAGCCTCCCGCTATCACCGGCGCGCTGCCTAAAGCTTCTCCAGGCCACCACGGAAAACCACAGAATGCCACAAGCTCAGCGTGGGGACCCTCAGGAGGTCATCAAGGATCCACGCAGTCGTCCCCGGGGGCAGGCTCTTCACCACCACACAAAGTCCGGTGGGAAGAACGCAACGGAGAATCTTCAAGTCACCAGGTGAGCGGCCCAGGCCTCCCTACAACACGCCATCCATACACCGCGAGTGCAAATGCACACACCGATATCCGACAATTAGTACACGAAATCCTTCTGCAAGTTCTTCCGTCTATTATACAACAAGCCATACAGCAGGTACTGCAGCAAGCGTTAGCACCTCTTAATGCACGTTTCACACAATTAGAAAACGCCGTCGCCTCCACCCAAACGCCACCCCCACCCCCACCCCACAATGGCTAACAACAACACCCCAAACGCAATACACGGTTCGCCTTTGGCCAGAACCCACCCCACTATTCCTGGTGGCAGCAATCACAACATGGTCGAAGTCTGGCATTGGAACTGTCGCGGGCTGCGGAGGAAGAAGACTGCTTTTAATAATTACGTGGCCGAGCATTGCCCTGCAATCATTGCGCTGCAGGAGACCAATGGGGAGCACAGGTTAACTGGATATAATTATTTTACGCAGCCTAGTATTGTTGGAAAACGACGCGGCCACCAGTCACCCCAACCGCCATGTACGCAAGTCATAATTTACGTACGTCGCGATATCGCAGCTACCCAAATAGACGCTGCCTCACTTAACGATGCGCGGAAAGAACATGTATGCATTCGAATACGACTGCAAAACACCACTCTCCTTTTACTGGCAGCCTATTGGTTACCTAAAGAACATGCAGAACCCTTGCCGGATTATGCCAGTTTTCTCTGCACGAATACAGGCGACCCCAATATTCTTATCGTGGGGGGACTTTAACGCGCCCCATTATCAATGGGGCTATGATCGACACACTTCCATAGGTCGCAAGTTGTGCTGCTTTATGCAAGGGCAGTGTTTCTCATTGCTCAACAACACGCTCGAATACACAAGGAGGGGAAACCGCACAGAACAGGACACTAATCCGGACCTCGCATAGTATAAGGGGGCACATTTCCGCTGAATGGCACAACACAGGCCAGGATGGAGGAAGTGACCACTACATCTGCTTCGTCACTTTCACGGCACGTGATGGTGCTCGAAGGCAATCAGGGACGTCACACAGCGATTGTAGACTGGGACAAAGTTCGAAATAAACTCGATGCCCAACCCTCCCCTTCAACTATACAGGAATGGGCAGAGAGCCTCCGCTCCACCACGCTCGAATTTAGAAAACGAGTCACATGCACCGAAAAGTACCCTTTTATAGACAGGCATCTGCTAAATTTATGGGATAGCCGCAGAAAGATTGTTCGGAGGCTTAGAAAAAATAAAGCCAACGTATGCCTACAAGATGAATTGGCAAGGTGCAACGAAAACATACAGACATACGCTGATGATTTGGCTAGGCGGAATTGGCAGGAGACGTGCCAAAGCATCAACGGACATCTACACCTCTCGAGAGTTTGGCGGATACTCAAAAACTTGCTTGGTCGCTCGACGGAGTGCCATGCACTAGCCAATATTCAACTGGCTTTACAAATTGGTGACGATGAACTTCACGAAGCGCTCCTCGACACTTTCTATCCGTCAACACAACTAGAGGAGCTGCCCATTTATACAGGGCTCAGCAGTTCGGGCATGGACTCAGACTTCACTGCAGCAGAGCTATCTACCGCACTCGCATCCATGTCTAGGAACACAGCACCCGGCGCTGATGAAATTACATATGCCATGTTACGAAACCTCTCAACTGACCAACAAGCCCTTCTTTTGGGGTTTTAAGGCGAAAGCCTTTAATGTCTCATGCTCACGTCCGTCCGGTATCCGTCCGTCCGGTGTCCGTCCGGCGTCCGGTGTCCGTCCGTCCGTCCGTCCGTCCGGCGTCCGTCCCCACCCCCCACTGCGCATGCGCCAACCCATTAAAAAATAAAAATAAAAAACCTCCTCCACCTTTCTCTCCTCTAGGCATCCCTCCCCGCCGAGGCCACACCCTCACTGCGCATGCGCGTCCCCTCCCTCTCTCCCCTCCTATGCTCCCCCCTTTCCCCTCTCCTACGCTCCCCCCTCTCTCCTCTAGGCATCCCTGCCCGCGGCGTCCACACCCCCACTGCGCATGCGCGTCATCCCCTATCCTACACTCCCCCCTCTCTCGCATCGCGACGCCGACGCAGGCAGCGTCTGCTAGCGAGTTTCTCGGTTGAAAAAACCGACTGCTTGCGCTGCACAACCGTTCACTGGCCACCCCGTATATATGGCAATGGATCTTGACCTGCAAGGTGGTGCCGGTGGGAGATTTCTCCTGTGCGTTGTCGAACGATAAAAAAATTCGCAGCGTGCGCGTTAACTAAAAGCAGACTGCGGGTCTCTGTGTCCAGTCCGAGTCTTCTGTCTCTCATTGCCCATTAGCAGCGATTGGGATGTTCCAGTAGGAAACACCGGCCCATCACTGCGTGTTTTACGCCCCCCAGGTTTCTCCACTGTGCAAAGCTGCGATGAGCGCCAGCGTCAACGCCGCCGCCAGTGTAAGCGTTAGCGCCCGCTGCTTCGCATCTACACATCGTTCCCTTTAGCGGGAGATGGTGCAATCTTTAAGGCGAAAGCCTTTAATGTCTCATGCTCACGTCCGTCCGGTGTCCGTCCGACCTCCGTCCATGTCCGTCCGTCCGTCCGTCCGTCCGTCCGTCCGTCCGTCCGTCCGTCCGTCCGTCCGTCTGTCCGTCCGTCTGTCCGTCCGTCCGTCCGTCCGTCCGTCCGTCCGTCCATCCGAGCTCTGGCACGGAGCCAGGTCGCGTCGGACTCGCGCAGACGGAACGCCGGTCGCGTCGGACTCGCTCACGCTTTGCTTGCGTAGCGTCGCTGTGCCCAGAGTTTGCAATCATTCTGACGGACGCCGTCTCAATGGACCCAGGCGTTCACGGAATACACTTTCCAATTTACAAAGGGTCCGTCAATTTAAGAGCTGGAACGCGGATGGCATTTGCACGATGCGCAAAGCGCGAGAAAATACTGACGCATGCGGCCGGAGGAAGATGAGTCTCGCGTCTCGCTGTGATTCGCGGTGAGACGCGAGGAGGCCCTGCCACAGGCAAAGGCTCTAACCACCGAACGTGAGTCAGAATAAATATGACAACGTGAGGAGTCTAAAAGCCCTAGTGCGATGGATACCCAAACACGCACCCATTCGGTTTTTGTCTTATCCCACTGAGAGTGTAAAAGAAAAAAGACATGGCATAATCAGTGGAATGGCCACAGGCTTTCGCCGAGCACACTTTGGAATGTACAAAGTGTCCTTCAATTTTTTCAACGACATCTGGTGCAGCGGCGTGTTACCTGTTGAATGGAAAATTGCCACTGTATGCGTCATCCCCAAACCGGGCAAAAGGCCGGATTCTCTTACTAATCTGAGGCCCATCTCTCTGACCTCCTGTGTTGGCAAGGTCATGGAAAAAATGATTCTTAATAGGTACGAATGGCACCTTGCAACCCACAACCTACTTCCAGCAACACTCATTGGATTTCGCCGCCATGTCTCAGCTCAGGACGCAGCGCTGATTATAAAACAGAATGTTTACTCCCAGAGCAGCAGAGTTCAAACACGCACCCTTGTGGCCCTTGATATCCATAAAGCATTCCACAACATCAAACACGTTGCCCTATTGGAGAAGGTGTATGATACTCAACCAGGCCAGCGCTCCGCAGAACTACATCCGCAGCTTTCTCAGCGACAGACAAGTTCAAATAGCTATGAATAATTCCAGTACAACGAAGCATCCGCTAAGGAGAGGAACGCTCCAAGGGGCAATACTTTCGCCAACACTCTTTAATGTTGCCCTGAAAGATCTTTCAACCCAACTAAACTTAATTCCAGGGCTTAGGCATATCATCTTTGCGGATGATATCACACTTTGGTGCACGACAGGTAACGCTGGCGAACAGGAAAACACACTGCAGCAAGGAATAAACATCTTTGCGCGGTACCTCGCCCGTCTTGAACTTCAGTGCTCCCCTGGAAAATGCGAATACATAGTAGTCCTGAATGGCCATACCAAGGCAGCAGAAGAACGACATCTCATCGAGCTTCGTGTAGATGGCCAACCGATACCAAGAAAACCACATATACGTATTCTGGGATTTTATTGGCAGCAGGATGGCAGATCAGACATATGGTTCCAACGAACTCAACAACAGATCAATCAGATCAGGAATATGCTCAAACGAATAGCCAACAAGAATAATGGCGTCCGAGAAGCTGAGCACAGAAGCCTTAGTATATACCAGGATTATGTACGGCTTTCCATACATGCATCTCACCGCGACCCAACTTCGCAAACTCAACAACCTCCTTCGAGGCACCACGCGCGTAACCCTTGGGGTACCAAGCTATGCAGCAAGTGCCTTCGTGGATGCGACAGCTATTTACAATAACTTAAGCGAAAGACTAGTTATGCATGAAGAAAGTCAAACCCACCGCCTGACAACTTCAAACCAGGGCCGTAGCTTACTAGAACTTCTGGGACAAAATACCACCAATCTTCCCCCTATAACACCGCCAGCTGCTCCGTGGGATGCACTTCCTTACATCGACGTTCGACCAATACCAAAGCACATGCACACTGAAAGAGATGTTGAAAGACGCCAATCACGCTGCCGCCGACAGCTTCGAAGTGATCCGGCTTCATACCACGTCGATGCCAGCTTTAGAGCCGGCAAATCAGTCACAGCAACCGTGGACCCACGTGGTCGCACAATCGTAAAACACCATCATGACGTTCCTTCCGTGACAATAGTAGAAATACTGGCCATAACGCAAGCAAACACGCAGCATGAACACGCCTCTCCCGAAATCACTGTCAGGACAGACTCACAGGCAGCCTTACGGGCGTTCCTCCAAAACCAGCTCCCTCCACACATACTGGCTGAACTCACTTCTTATGGACATCGTAATCCCGCTGTACTAGTCCGCCTGGAGTGGATGCCAGGTCACTCTTCTTCCTTGGGCAACTCCCAGACCCACGCTGAGGCCTCAATACCCTGGTGTTCACATACTTCCCAGGGTTGGCCTGAGATTTATTTGCCGACGGTGGACCGCGCTGAACGCCACAAGGAACGAAGGGCCCGCCTGAAGTCCCTCCGAATAGCCCGAAGAGAGCTTCCAAGACCACCCGATAGTTTTTTCGCAACAAGAGACTGCGCTCTTGAGACAAGCACAAACACACTCTCTACCGAATGACTTTACACTACACAAAATACAACAAGCCCCGAATACACCTCATTGCCAAGTGTGCGGTTCCATACCGACGCTATCCCACACATACTGGCACTGCCCCAGAGCCAATACGCCACAACGCCATTCACTCCGTTCTAACATACTTACATGGGAGGCCTGGGTTGCGAACCTGGGCGAAACATTCTCCTCGTGGGCCAATCTCCTAAACCATATACAAACCATCCTAGGGGAGGTCAGAGAAACCTCACCCTAGACCTCGGACGTGGACTTGGGTTTTGAAAAAGAAAGGTTTTTTTTCTCTCTCTCTTCAGCTCTTACGTAAAAAGTGGTCGTCCTCATCCTTGCCTCACTCCTCGAACGTTTCACCTTCTGCAGGGAGAGTTTCCACACCTGGCGTCACCATCGAGTCAGGGAACCCAGCCGTCTTGAGACGGCAAATCTGATTGTAAAACGCATCCTGCATTTTGTGAACGCACGACTTGCTGAGAGCCGACTCTAAACAGAGCAACGCAACTTACCTTTTAACAATCTTTGACTGCGAAGAGTCATATGGCACTAAACGCTTCTGTGCCCGAGACAATACTGCCAGCAGGCATGACCATTGGCAAAAGGAACACTTAAGTCGAGAAAGCGTCGATCATGTATTACCATTCAGTGTAATTATCCATACTGGTAGAGAGTGTGCTATCGATGCACGATTCACTGATTATTCGAGAAAAAAATTGAAGGAGACTTTGTACATTCCAAAGTGTGTTCGGCGAAAGCGTGTGGCCATTCCACTGACGGAAAGACGGACGGAAAGACCGACGGACGGAAAGACGGACGGATGGACGGACAGACGGACAGCCGGACGGACGGACGGACGGACGGACGGACGGACGGACGGACGGACAGACGGACATCCGGACGGACGGACGGACAGACGGACATCCGGACGCACGGACGGACAGACGGACATCCGGACGGACGGACGGACGGACAGACGGACATCCGGATGGACGGACGGACATCCGGATGGACGGACGGACATCCGGACGGACGGACATCCGGACGGACGGACATCCGGACGGACGGACATCCGGATGGACGGACGGACAGACGGACATCCGGACGGACGGACATCCGGACGGACGGACGGACAGACGGTCATCCGGACGGACGGACGGACAGACGGACATCCGGACGGACGGACAGACGGACGGACGGACGGACAGACGGACGGACATCCGGACGGACGGACAGACGGACATCCGGACGGACGGACAGACGGACATCCGGACGCACGGACGGACGGACAACCGGACGGACGGACGGACAGACGGACATCCGGACGGACGGACGCCGAACGGACGGACGGACACCGGACGGACGTGAGCATGAGACATTAAAGGCTTTCGCCTTAATAGTGTCCTACGAAACGGTTACGTGTCTACTTCCACTGTCGATAAAGCCAAGTACGAGTCCACATCAAGCTCAACTCATCCTGAAAAGCCTGCGTGCTCGATCTGGCAATATTGCAGAGTCCTGCTGCGTATCCATATGGCTTTGCTAAAATGTACACAATAGAAAGTACTGCAAAAAGAGAAATCAAGATCACATTTCAACCTCTAAATAAACAATGGTAAGGTATCGAAAATGACAGAAATCGGGCCGCTCATGCCTCCTAGTAACTGCTCACAAAGGAAAGGGGAGTTTCAACCTAAAGCACTCATGGACATAGCTATGAATTTGTCAACGAACGAACGAACGAACGAACGAACGAACGAACGAACGAACGAACGAACGAACGAACGAACGAACGAACGAACGAACGAACGAACGAACGAACGAACGAACGAACGAACGAACGAACGAACGAACGAACGAACGAACGAACGAACGAACGAACGAACGAACGAACGAACGAACGAACGAACGAACGAACGAACGAACGAACGAACGAACGAACGAACGAACGAACGAACGAACGAACGAACGAACGAACGAACGAACGAACGAACGAACGAACGAACGAACGAACGAACGAACGAACGAACGAACGAACGAACGAACGAACGAACGAACGAACGAACGAACGAACGAACGAACGAACGAACGAACGAACGAACGAACGAACGAACGAACGAACGAACGAACGAACGAACGAACGAACGAACGAACGAACGAACGAACGAACGAACGAACGAACGAACGAACGAACGAACGAACGAACGAACGAACGAACGAACGAACGAACGAACGAACGAACGAACGAACGAACGAACGAACGAACGAACGAACGAACGAACGAACGAACGAACGAACGAACGAACGAACGAACGAACGAACGAACGAACGAACGAACGAACGAACGAACGAACGAACGAACGAACGAACGAACGAACGAACGAACGAACGAACGAACGAACGAACGAACGAACGAACGAACTAAAACAGTTGTGTACAGTCACACTCAATGTCAGTTGCAACACCCTGGCAGTGACTTAAGTGATCCCAAGCCCGAACAATCAAACCGACGAACGTTAAATTGTTCAAGAAAATGCCGCTAACTGAGATAGATTGATTCAGCAATTTTTTCTATGCAGGTGCCGATTTGCAGTGTTGAGTCCAGACAGCGTGTTGCAACTCATATTGAGCGTGGCTGTACATGCATGCGGTGGGCGAACCGCATTCGGAGAGCGCTCAAGTGACACGGGTCACGGGGTGTTCGGAGACCGCACGTGTACGATATGTGTTGTGTCGGTCCTATCGTTGAGTTAAAACAGGTGGGCACCCTCACACAGTGAGTTCCCATGGCAACCGTAGCCTACAATATTCAACATTAGCCCACTTCATGCGTCATTTAGCCAATACAAGCCATCATTAGGTATCATTTATGCCACACATGAGCTTATGAAGTATGGTTATTGTAGCGGTAACTGTACAGTGCGGCTCTTTTTTGCAGTAATGCGGCATTGTCATATAATATGAACGTAAAAACCCATGCGTTTTCATTCATGGACAACAGCGCGTTACATTGCGGACGCACGGTGTTTCTGGGGCGCGAAGCAGTTCTGAAATGCTGAAATGAACCACTCACGCATACACGCACGCACAAACACACACACACACACACACACACACACACACACACACACACACACACACACACACACACACACACACACACGGAGAAATAGTGTCACGAGTGTTCAATGTGAAACGCTTTATTTGACCAAACTTGCGGTCGGAGGCCGGAAACGGAAACGCAAACCACAGCATGTCGCTACATACCCAACTAACGTGGCGTACAACACAATCATTATGACGCGAATCATCACACCAATACTTTGCTCATCTCTTCAACGCTGCGTAACATATCAACTGACTTTTGTTCATTAAAAAGAATCATTAATTGCCGATATATATATATATATATATATATATATATATATATATATATATATATATATTGTAATGATAACGAGCGGCAGCGGAGCTCTGGCTCTCGCGCTGGACCAGCGCGAGGAGGAGAAGGAAGACGAGGAGAACGAAGTCGGAGAATAAGAACAGCCGGCCTGCAGTACGGGCGTTGTCTCTGTTCTCTCTTCTTCGTTACAATGGCGCAGTTGTCGGAAACGAAGCCTTGAGGCGGAAACCGTCTGTGCTCGTCCGTCTTCGCCCTTGCGGAGCCGCCAGTCCAGGATCGCTGCCCTCGTATCCTGGGACATGGAAATCGTAAGCCTGCCGCCGCAGGAAGCACAGTTCGGCATGGACGGCGTCCAAGCCTCCTCGTCGCCCGCTTGCCTGCTGGCGCTACAAGCATCGTCCGGGGAAGGCGTCCAGGCCTCCTCGGCGACTCGACGGAAATCTCGCGGCGCTTTCATTCATTGTGTCGACCGCGCTCCCGTGATTCAGGACATCGCCGCCGCACTGATTGCTGCGACGACCACATACGCCGCGGTCGCCGCCAAGGGCTCCCCCGGCGGCTCACCCGACGATGCAGCGCAGATCATCCGCGCCGCCACGCACCTGTCGCAACAACTGGGCAGCTTGGCGTGTTCTAACTGCGGGTCCGGGACCGCCTCCGTGTGTGGCGGGGTCTCGGTATCTTCCGCGGACTCCGCCTCTGAATCCTCGGGTTCCTCACTCAACCACCTCACGGACCTCATGCCGGTGACATCCTTGCTAGCTAAGGAGCTAGCCCGTTTCTGCGCGGGAACTTCCGGGTCCTGCCAAACCACATCACCATCAGTGGCTGCAGGGGAAATACCGCAGTTCCGAGGGTTCCAGGATGACGTCTACGGGTGGATCGATACCATCAACTCGCTCGGAAACCGCCATTCCTGGACGGACCAGCAGAAATGGTGGGTGGCCATCGACCACCTTCGCGATGCCGCCAAAGCATGGCATGCTTACGAAGGCGTCAGGCAGCGGTCTTGGTCTGAATGGTGTACGAAGTTCACAAGCCTCTTTCGCCCACTTTTTCGATTCCTGCGACCCCCTGCTTGCCAATGGAGTCTCTACCACGGATGACATTTGCGAACCACACCACTTCGACGGTGCACCTCGGGCGTCCTGCAACCTGCCATCCCTCGGAGATCGATGTCGCGAGGCGCAGCGCCCCCGTCGGTGCAGCTGTGCCCTGTAGCTACTCCACGGACAGCTTCCCAGAGGTCCCTGCGGCAGTCATCGACACTAGCCGCAAGGTGTACTCCTCCCTACAAGTGTCAGACTCTGCGTCGATACCTGCAACACAATTCCCTTGACAGACGCGTCGTGCTTAGACGCGTCGGCCTTCGGTGCGACGACGTCAGCTCCCTCGCTACCAGACGGAGACGAAGCACAAGCCACCACTGCCGGTTTGGCCCACAATCAGGAGCCACATCATCCCCGGCCATCACCGCAGTCATTGGCCGAGTGTGCGGACGCTCGCCACTTGCCAAGTACCGTCTCCCTAAACGAGTCTCAAGTCGCTATCATACCGCCTGAGGACGATGTCATCGAGGACCCGCAGGTGCAGCTCACGGTTGCACCTGATAAGTCATCCGGCCAGGTCGGCTTTATTGCACGTGATACATTGGCAAGAAGCAACACCTTGAGTACCAGTACGACATCAGCGATACCGCAAGAGCACGACTTGCCTCTCAAGCCAGCACATGAACTCTGCCCAGCGATGTCGCAGATGTCTAGTCACACCTTGACGCGCCCCCGAACAGCACAGACGTCCACGCGCAGTGTGGGCAGTCACAGTACTGCAATCTAGATTCCCTGTCATGTCTTCCCACCTGCGAAAGGGTGGTCGTCACGATGACGTGCAACCGATGTGCCAGTATCACCTGCTAGCCCCATATTCCGCAGGTGACCGCATTCATTCACAGCGCGCACGAGACCTGCAACGACCACCTCGACACAGCCAGGGTCGTCCACCAGAGTATCTGGGATTTCAGCACGACAAGTCGCGACGCACTAATGACCGACCACCACGGCACTCCCAGTGCCGCCCTCCAGAGACAATTTCGGCAGCTTCGCGCGCTCGCAGTCGTGGCCGAGTGTAATGATAACGAGCGGCAGCGGAGCTTTTGGCCTCTCGCGCTGGACCAGCGCGAGGAGGAGAAGGAAGACGAGGAGAACGAAGTCGGAGAATAAGAACAGCCGGCCTGCAGTACGGGCGTTGTCTCTGTTCTCTCTTCTTCGTTACAATATATATATATATATATATATATATATATATATATATATATATATATATATATATATATATATATATATATATATATCCTGTCCAGGCCCGTAGCCAGGAATTTTTTTCGGGGGGCCCACTTGTTGAAAGCCTTGAAAAACACGCATTCTTATTATTTTTCCTCGGTAAAACACCCCCTTCCATCCGAATTTCGGGGGGGGAGGTGAGGGGGCCCGGGCCCCTAGCCCCCCCCCCCCCCTGGCTACGGGCCTGATCCTGTCATATTCTTAGAAAATTTGGATGAAGCGCACAGAAAAAACACACACAAGTTGAAGCAGACAGGAAAGCGCTTACTGTCCTGTCGGAGGTACCGGAAGAATAGAACAAAATGCCCCCCACCTCCCCGAAGGGACTCGTGAGGAAATGCGAATGCATTTCGCGCGCGCTTCACTCCATTTATATATGGTGGTTGTGGTTCGGAGAAGGAAAAGGTGCCTAATTTCTGCAGGCCGGTCGGGAGCACGGCGCAGCGCCTGTTTTTTTATTGCTTTTTTTTTATTTTTACATTTTTTTTCTTTTTTTAATCGCGGGAGCTCCACCGAGCTCCCGCGATGCGAGCGCCCTCACACACCAGAGCGCGCTCCTCCTCTCCACTCACTCTCCGCTACCCCGCCCGCACCACCTGCTCCGGTTGCTAGGGGCAAGGATAAGCGCGCGCACCCGCAGCTGTTGCTAGGGAGAGGGAGTGAGAGCGGAGAGATAACTCCTGCCGCGGACAACGCCAACGCCGGATGCCTGACATAGCCCGACTAAGAAATGCATTCGCATTTAAAAAACAGTCGCGCAAGTTTCGCTTAACTCTCGGGTGTGCTCTGTTTACACTTCTGTACACTACTTCTTTTTGCTAGTTCTGCCGACTTCAATCAATCAATATTTATTAGTAGCGTTAAAAATGTAGTACATTGTGGTTTCGGTGAATTTGACATCCTCCGTGGTAAATGTGTCTTCATGTCACTTTGTCTTCCAGCGCACTGCTTAATATGATCAGTTGGCTGAGACACTACAAAATTTGATAAATCGTTCAATGAACCGCTTTCCTCAAGCCGCCTCTAAAGCATTTTTTTTTCTTTACTCAGAGTGGACATAGCCGGAAAAAAAAATTGCATTATATTTGCCGACCAGCCGACTTCTCTCCAGATTAGCGCCGTCGACTGTCCTGCTACAGCTTCGCTACCATCATTCACCGATGCACTTTCTAGATGCCCCGACAGCCACCTGACGTCCCAGCAGCGCTCTGACATCACCGCATTGCTTGAACGCTTTCGTGCCAGCTTCGATTACCAACACCGAACGTCGTCGTCTTCCTGCCCTCGAGAGAGGCACCCTCTGCCTTTCAGAGCGGCGCTGATCTTCTTCATTATAGTAGATTGAAATGTCATTCTATTCTTCGTAAAACAGAATGCGAATGAGTTTAGGGTGAATCGCGGGTAAGCTTTGTCCTGTCTGCTTGTACTTGTGTGTGTTTTTTCGGTGCGCTTCATCCAAATTTTCAAACATGAACGTAAACCAACTAGCCCAACTTGCCATCTTGCTGTCATAGTCTGTTTTTTCTCTTTTCCTCTTAACCTTTTGAGCCGCGACTTGTGAATAACTGTCTGTAAATGCTGCAAGTGTACACAACACTATTTTACTGCACTTGATTTTTTTATTGCAACGAAATCGATGTCATAATACTTTTATCTGCTTGTTTACTGTAATTGATGCCAATCAAATTATAATTAAACATCGATTCACCCTAAACTCATTCACATTCTGTTTTACGATGAATAGAATGACATTTCAATCTAGAAATATAATGCAATTTTCTTTTCGCCTATGTCCACTCTGAGTAAAGAAAAAAATATGATTTTGAGGCGGCTTGAGCAAAGTGATTCGTCGAACGATTTGTCATACTTTGTAGTGTCTCAGCAAACTGATCATATTAAGCAGTGCGCTGCAAGACAAAGCGACATGAAGACACATTTACCACGGAGGACGTCAAACTCACCGAAACCACAATGTATTTTGCTCTATCTTAGCCACCAGTCGGCACAACAAGCAAAAAGAAGTTGTGTACACTTGTCTACACAGAGCACCTCCGAGAGTTGAGCGAAGCTTGCGCGACTATTTTTCTATTCTTCCGGTACCTCCGTTCTTGGTAATATAGAGGATCTCAATAGAGTACCTTGCTTTCACCCAGCGACAAAACTTGTTCCTCAGTAAGAAAGACGGCGAGATTTTGGCACGACAACGTCCGACGGTGCGCCGTCTCGCATCAGCGATCAATTGCCCAGTAAAGGCTGCTTCGAAACTGGCCCCTATATATTTGTTTACACAGGAAGACGGGTCACCATGCTCCCGTCGCTTTTCATCACAACTCCGTGTGTAGCACCTGACCTAATTACCACGCTCTCTGTCGCGGCCCGTTCACTGCAAACTCGTTAGCGTCCTGCTTTTGAACTCGGACAAAGATGGTGTCGCACTTTGTCATGTGAAATCCTTGCTAGGAAGGTATACAAGGGCAATCTGCTTTCATCCAGTCTCAGCTCGTTTCAACACTCTTTGGGCGAGGTTGATGTTTCCGCCTTACATAGTACGGTGTGTGGGCAGGTTCAGACAACAAACTATATATATAAATGTACAGGCTTCAAATGCTGAAAATTCTAGAACGGCCAACTATATGTAACTCGGCCTTCAATGAAACCATATTCTCTAGATGTACGTTCACTGTATGCCATTCACTAGAACAAGGCGCTCAAGGTCGCCATTGAGCTCCCGTTACATATCAATGGAGACGATATGCTAGAGACCAGTGTAATGGGCGACGTCAGTGCATGTTAAAGAACACCAGGCGGTCGAAATATCCGGGAGCACTCCACCACCACGTGCCTTATAGTCATATCATGGTTATGCTGCGTAAAACCCTGGAAATTATTATTATTATTATTATTAACATTATTATTATTATTATTATTATTATAATTGGTAGTGGTATTTTTCTTACTTTTATCGTGCTGGCAAAATGCATAAACTATTTTTCATCCCGACATTCGTAGTTGTCTTCACCATCAATGCCAGTTTCAAACACAGCCACTATGTATTTAATCGCGAAGTTGATTTATTGCTTTTTAGTAGCTCTCGATGCTACGTCCGCTATGTAGTTCACTTTTTTGTTATTTCCTAGTTGAAAGTTGTCCTTACCTTGTTTGCCCTGTCATGCAGAGGGCTGAAATGGCGTAAAGCATAAGATACGAAGAAAGAAAAGTTAATTTTTTCTCTGTCTTTCTATCTCTCTGAATGGAGGTCTTAGTAACTCCAAACCCTGATTCGAGATTGAAGGTTTTTTTATTTTCTCCTTTTGGTTCCTACTTTCTTCTAGATTGGTGTTTTATTTTTATTTTTGCACGAGGAAGGGTACGTGACAGAGGAGCGTGATTGCACTTTATATATCGGAATGGGGTCGACTGAAATAAAGTGTTGGTAGCAGCGCTTGCCCTGGCCTGTCATGTTTCCTGTTGTGTCTGCGTTAACTTTTTCGCGCTAATCTAGTTATAAATATTTGAAACGACGCTATTCCGGTAAAATATCTTTCTGACTGAAGCAGATACATCAAAAAGTTGGTCGGTGATAGTTTCGCTTGACTTAATCTCCAGAGAAATTACGCCCCGGGCTTGAATGAGGAAACGCCATGCCTGTAGCGCGCTGCACACCATTGACGTGACTTCGACTGCGTTGCCAGTTACCAGAGGTGCCAGCTGGTCAGAGTAAGTACAGTAAATTCCGACCACGTTCTTTCGCCCAGCCTGCCATCTGGTGCCCGACTTCTCGGCCAACTACGCTCAGTAGTATTACCAACTTTATACAGGAGTGGCTCGACAGTCGGAGTTGCGGAGTTGCGAAATTCCAGCTGTCCCTAACGAACAAGAGCTGTTCACCAGGACGAGATTAGTATCCGAAACATTGCTTCGGGAGAATAAATAACCGACCCGGAAGTTCTACAGAAGATGCTAATTGAGCTAGGATTGCAAGACGGCACTCACCATTAAAGGAGCACTGACACAAAAATTTGGCACCTTGTTTTTTTTTTTTTTTTTTTTTTTGCAATAGGTAGCTTATGACCCACTTATCACGGCTGCAAACCTGGTTTGCGCGAGTGCGCGACGGTTATTTATTCAGAGATGTTTTTAGAGCGCCCAGTCGCAGTTTCGGTTTCAAAGAGCACCGAGTTAGGTAGGAGTAGTTCCGGTGGCAAGATCAAGGCAGCTGGCCATGTGACCACGCGAAACTGTAACGTCGGCGCTACGCGCGCGAGGGGGCGCCGCACTGGCAGCCAGCACAGCCACCACACGCAAAGCCGCAGGCAAGGAGGAAGGAATCGCAGGCAGCGCAAGCGCAAGGCGTGTGCCAGCAACCAGCCAACACAAACTCGTGACGTAGGTTTGTTTACATTGCCACTGCGTTGATATCGGCGTCGCGGAGGGCTCCGCATCTCGCTCAGTTGCGCGGCATGCACTTTAAAATTGATTTTAAATATGTTCTAGGCTATATTTGCCCTTGATATTTCGTTGATGTTGTGTATGTGTCCACATAAATCTATTTCGCTCATTATCTCGCCTTCGAAATTTTTTGTCAGTGCTCCTTTAACGAAAATGATGTAAAAGCTTGTTTGCTTTGGCTTCTCTTAACACAGGATGCATATCTGTGAAAAATTAAACGCAGTAGAGTAATGATGATGGATACACACAAAATTGTGATGAATAATTCCTGTGCAAGAAATGATCTATCTATCTATCTATCTATCTATCTATCTATCTATCTATCTATCTATCTATCTATCTATCTATCTATCTATCTATCTATCTATCTATCTATCTATCTATCTATCTATCTATCTATCTATCTATCTATCTATCTATCTATCTATCTATCTATCTATCTATCTATCTATCTATCTATCTATCTATCTATCTATCTATCTATCTATCTATCTATCTATCTATCTATCTATCTATCTATCTATCTATCTATCTATCTATCTATCTATCTATCTATCTATCTATCTATCTATCTATCTATCTATCTATCTATCTATCTATCTATCTATCTATCTATCTATCTATCTATCTGACAGCGTACATTCACAAACATGCCCAAATGGGCATCCTACAACTACTTCTCAGAACCCAGGAACCCAAGCTCAGATAGGTTGCTGCCGAAGTCGAGAAGCTAAAGGTGCCTTTCACTGCTTCCTATTGCTTGCGAAGCAACAAGAAGCCCTGAAGGGCACCTGGAAAGTTTAGGAAATTGAGTATGAGTATTCATGCTATCAGACTTGACCACTAAGTTTGGGGCGAAGTTTGACACTTTAGGAAACTTAATTTGGTTATTAATCCAATCAGACTGATATCATTATGTCGATGTATTCTACGTCACTTCATTGAAGTTCGCGTCATAGCGCTGAATGCAACGCGGCGAACGATGTATAAGCTATGTTCAAAACACTTTAAATGAATTGACATCTAGTGGAAGCAAATAAATCGTAGAAAAGCGCCAGAACTTTTCGAATTGAAATAATTGTTGTCTATTATCTTGTCGTTGAAACCGAACACTTCTTTTTCACATCGGCTACATCACCATTTTGACCCTACCATTCACAATACGGCTTTTTCGCATTACCACTGGCTGCGCGGCAAAGCGCGATCTGCAGGTGTTTAGGATTTCGCGCGCTTGTGCATCAAAATTAAAGGTGATACCTGGGGTTCTACATACACCGGACACGCTTCCGGCTTTATCTGCTGCTCTCGCTGCCCCCTCTTATTATTACATGTCTCACGGACTAGTGCAGATGTTTCGAATCCTCGTAGAGTGAGCAACATTCTATGAAAAACGAGAGCAATTGTCACTATGTTCGGCCAGTCATTACTTGCCACGTAAATGAATATCTTTAAAAAGACACGTCAACTCTGTCATGCGTCCCGCCACTCTTCTACGGGAGTATAACGATCTCCAAAGTCGATGGTCCAAGGATGATTCAAGGAGTGAAATGGCTATTTCTTCTTAGAGTACGTAATAGGCTATCAATCCTAATTTCTAGCACCTTACATAAAATCGAGAGGACACTTTTCGGCCGAGCAGAACAGAATGTCCTGTCAAATTCTTACTATTGAGGGCATTCCGGCATGCCGCCCTGAAGACTGCCAGTATAGCTGTAAGAATGACATTATAGCTTAGAGTAGCTTTGTACTGGGACACGTTTTATTAAATTCACGCATTTATATAGCACCAAATTATTTTTGCCCAATTTTTATGCAATGCTAAGACTAAGTGTGTACATAAACACATTGACTACAAGCGTCAATGCTATTCAACATTACAATAAGCAAGGTACGGGTTGGTTTCAGGGAGGATTTTGGTCAGGGTAAATGGCAAATGAAGGTAGATTAAGCTGCACAATTTATGTTGAAGAATACTGATATTTCATGCACAAGAATTTCCATGCGTCCAGGCTACTAACTCACGCTCGTTGCCGAGCCTGGTTGAATCTAATCTGGCCCCTTCTTTTCCTCTGTCTCGTTATCAATACTCTCAAGGGCGTATTGTTCTACACACTAGTAATCACCATCAATCCTACATCAGGCTCATTTGCTTACAGCTGTGAGCATTTATATTATGAATGGCTTATGCTTTGAGCCGTAGATGACATACAACATCGATAATGACTGATGGGGTGCACTAAATGAAAGGGCTGCAACACTATCGACTATGTTGATAAAAATTACAACTTTAAGGGTGCTCAGTGGGAACACTGATTTCATGTTTTGCCTCAGTGCGTACGTTTTCTTTACGCCTGATAACCACGCATAGTTTATCCTTCGCCGCAACGGCCTCCACTCAGTAGCAGCCTCTCGCTTTGAAGCTTTCAGTGTGCTCGGTACGAAGGCTAAGCTACTTATGCGCTTGGCGTTCACGATATTGACAAGAAAGCGCGCAACCCCGGTCGTCTTCGAGCCTTCGCATTTGTTTTCCTTAATGACCGTGGATATAGTAACGGGCTCTATGGCCTCTCGAGCAATTTCGCCCTTATCGGCACCCCTTGTGTCTCCTTGGGTGCACTGGTTGGAATAGTGCAATGTGGTGCAGGCTTCTTATGTTTTAAATGCGAAGCATTTTTTGCGTACTGTAAGCACTTTTGCGTTTCTATCTATCTATCTATCTATCTATCTATCTATCTATCTATCTATCTATCTATCTATCTATCTATCTATCTATCTATCTATCTATCTATCTATCTATCTATCTAGCCGCCTACGTCTGGGTGCTCTCGTGATGGCCTCCTTAACTTGAGGTAGACCAAAATTTGTACGGGCGGGGGGGGGGGGGGGGGGAAGAAAGAGGTATTGACGAATATGTCTGGCTGGTCATGATATGGAGAACGTCAACATCCCGTCGCGTACAACGCCCTCAAAAGTTTTCGGAACACAAAATTTCCGAAAATGATATATTCTTTGAACATAACCTCCAAACAGATGTTCCAGCTTGTAGTAGTTTTTGCGACCTACGCAGCTACCTGCTAGGTTAGATGCGCCGCGCAATAACAGAGCAGAAATTCGCATTTTCAGTGGAGCCCGCGTTCCGTAAACTTCTGGGAGCGGGTGTACGTCGTCAAACTCATTTCTCCAGACACGTGTGGCTCATACCCGTATACCACGGGCCGCGGAATGCGGGTATGCGCCACAGGACTTTGACAATTTATACCTACCCAGGAACGGCGAGAACAGGCATTGGTAATTTAAATGCGAGAGCGTTAAGAGAAACTGAATTCGGTGGCGTTGACACTGGTAAGGCGACAGCGTTAAGAAAAACGGACATCTGTGGCGTTGACGCCAGGAATACAAAGAATAGAAATCAGAGTCCCAGCAGGAATCGAACCCAAGCATTCTGCGTGGCAATCAAGCATTCTACCACAGAGCCACGTCAGGTCTTCAAACTGCTTTGGTTGCAGTGCTGGCTATCTAATTTTATAAATATTACATACGTACTCCTATGATGAAGCAGTCATGTCGGGATAACGTCAGTTGTATTCTTAAGCGCCATCCACTGTAGTTCGTTTGCGTAGCACTATGCAGGGCTACCACCCTTACAAGCACAAACTCTACATATCAGCTTACGGCTTCTGGTGTTGGCGATTGCCATGTTTCTGTTGGCATCGTTACACATATGTAAACAACTGGTTATATGAATCATATGCGACTGTTCAACAAGTCTGCGCGTGCAACATTTGTACACCCGCTCCCAAAAGTTTACGGAACGCGGGCTCCACTGAAAATGCGAATTTCTGCTCCGTTAGTGCGCGGCGCATCTAACCTAGCAGGTAGCTGCGTAGGTCGCAAGGACTACTACAAGCTGGAACATCTGTTTGGAGGTTATGTTCAAAGACAAAGCGGGAATATATCATTTTCGTAAATTTTGTGTTCCGAAAACTTTTGAGGGCGGGGGGTACATATCTTTAGCGCCATTTCATAACCTTTCAATCAATAAAAAAAAATTGCAACCCAGTCAACTTACCTCTGGATGCTTCGCACAACATCGATTCCCATGGTACTTGGGAACTGCCTTATTTTTTTTCTTTCACTGTGATAAAAAATAGCAATACTTGCGACCAAACTGGCCTTTCCTCCAGAGTTTATTTTAAAGACGATAGTCTTTCTTGGGATACTTAAACGCAAAAATTTTGGTTTGTCCTGTCTGCCTGTCTGTCCGTGACCCGATTCAGCTAATCGGCCAAAGTTTAACTAATTTCTGAACGCCCAGCCATCTTGAACTGGTGTTTTCATTCCTACTTGTGAACATATTCGATCAAAAAAGCAAATACTACGCATACCTGAGGCGCAACATTAATATGTAATTATCAGGTCGTGTGTTCTTTTATTAGAAAATACACAGATACGCAATTCTAAAGACCCTAGTGTCTTTTAGGCTGTGCTGAAAATGCGAAGCTGTGCATGAACTGCGACGCTTTGGACGAAAAAGCGCTTTGCCGGCGACAAAGTCCAGCCGCTGGCAGTGGCCCTTGGTTCAGCACAAGCTCATGTTTTTCGATGGCGTCCATATCTCGCGCAGCGCCGCCTCTATTTTATCAATGCCAGCCAGATGCGGCCAATTCAACGTAGAGTAGGCGCTGTCTGAGGAAACGCAAAGCATAGGAGTACGGCCAGCACAAGATTCGACGACATTTGCAGTGAAGCACGCAGATACGCGGCCAATTTTTTTTGTCTTGTCTTTCTTCTAATATTTATAATATAAAATAAAGGTGCCATGGGTTTTCATAGCCGCCCAGTCAAACGCCATTCATTAAGACGAAAGCCTTAGATGTCTCATAAAAGGTGAAAATTCTGCAGGTGACGGGCAGAGACATATCGACTTTAAGTACACGAAAAATGCTATCGTTGCCTTTTGAACCACTGAGTTGGGAACAGCAGCAAACACGAAATACACGTCTGAGCTCCAATGGCGGCCTTCTTGGTGATTTACATTAATATTTCTTAAAACCTTTCGTTAGGCTTCTCAAGAACTTCCCTTTATCGAACATATAACTTCTGCTGACACTCGTGAAGTTTGTATTGACGTTTGTAGAACTTTTGATTATGGTTTACTTTATCCTTAGGCCTGAGTCATGTGGAATCATTCTCTATTACGATCACGTACGCTAAAAAGTGTATCAGCTCCCATACTTTTTTTCTCTTTATTAGCTTTCTGTGAATTCAGGCCGTAGCTCTTCTGTGTGATGCATCTTTTATACACACCCTATGAGATCAAACTCTACCAGTACGCACATCAGTGACCACAACATATATACTGCACAGCACTTCGAACTATACCACATTGCGCACTTGATTCACACTACAAGTGCACCCCCCCCCCCCCCAGCAACTCAAGGAAGCACTCGGTATCCACGCTGACAAGCATTACCTTGTGATTTGTGAAGCAACATTGAACACACTGTATCGCTTCTACACATCCCTGGTTGTAAAATGCATAGCTGCCACTAGCTGTAGTCACTGTTGATCATAAAGTTCAATACATCCGCAGAAACTTCCAAAACAGATCAACGGAAGGACAAAGCAGGTGTTCACGATCTTCATTTTTGTTATTTTCATCTCCACTCTCGCGCACGTGAATACACCAGTGTTGCGGATTTGCCA
Organism: Rhipicephalus appendiculatus; assembly: GCA_030522465.1. Classification (NCBI taxonomy): domain Eukaryota; kingdom Metazoa; phylum Arthropoda; class Arachnida; order Ixodida; family Ixodidae; genus Rhipicephalus; species Rhipicephalus appendiculatus. Next base: position 27,449 of record JALIZH010016929.1, read on the forward strand.
CTCCGGAATTGGAATGACTCCGGATTCATTCCATATTTTTGCGACCCCCTGAATGGAATGGAAATGGAATGTGGACAATGCTTGGAGGAATGGAATGGGAATGGAATGTGGACAACGCTTGGAGGAATGGAATGGGAATGGAATTAAGCGCCTTTTGCGCGGAATGGAATGGGAATGGAATTACGTCTTTTTGCGATAACAGAGCACCTTTTCGTCTATACGCTGTTTTTCAAACTTCAAACATTAGTAAGTCAAAGCCTCGAATTTAACAATAAAGCAGTATTTTTAAAATGGCTTGGCTGATTACAAGCATGGTACATTTAGAAGCAACGTGCCTACTGCAATTCTGTCCATATATAGACTGTGTTGCTTCGAAGTTGGTCTCCATTCTTCGCGTAACCGCGGTTCTATGCCGGTATCCGTCGTGCGGAACTATGGCGGCGGCGGCATGGAATGGAATTGGATTGGAATGGAGGCGCCAATTCAGCAACACTGGAATACACCTACTCTACTTGAAAACGTCCTGCTAGACCTCATTTTCACGCTTTGCATTTTTTGCCCCATTTTTCTGACATTTGCACTTTGTATTCCATGTATCACTTTGGACAAAAAGAAACCCTTGCATAACAATATTGCACATGATATGAAATATAAAAACTACATATCAGAACAAAAAGGCACACGGGAGATACATTACGACGGCTCTCCATCAGTATGAAGCACCTCGTTAAAAGAAATCCTGGTAGCTACGTAAGCCTCTTTGTTCACAAACGTTCCAGCTGCATTCTTGTTTAGAATGCGTAATCGATCTTTTCTCGCTATAACGATGCGTCGTTATCGCGGCATCAGTGTGAGAAGCAGGCGACGCTCACGCTTCTTCTGCTTGTGCCACCGTTGCTGAGCGACGCAGTCGTGAAAGGAGTGCGATGATCACGTATCTCGCTATCATCGAATCAAGTTACACGATCATGGGTACTCGCTTCGTTACTAAGTTTGCCTCCTGTCACGGCGGCAGCTTCGCGACTGTGCTATGACCGCTCAACTGGTAGCAATGTTATTACATCATATAAGCAGACAGAGTTCATTCTAGCGAACACTTGTTAAAGTTCGGTGTTTGGTGGCGGTGGCAGCAGCCGCGTCGTATAGACTATTTTACGGAGGGGTTTGAGTGCCGCCATATTGGGCTGTAAACCTTTGGGTTTTGTATCTTTAACAACTTAACGAACAGCGTTACGGTCGACACATACGCATGAAAACGCTTGGGTTGGTGCATGCGATGTTTAATGGCCTTATCAATTCACGTCACGATAAACAAAAACAAGAAAACATCGGCTTAACAGCCCAAGATGGCGGCGCCCAGACGTCTTACGGAAAATAGTCTATATACGATACAAACCATGTCCTGGCTAGCATGTAGAAATGCGGCCCACGAAGCTGCGCGGGTCATATGCGTGTTTTGCGCGACGTCTTCCAATAATTCACGCTCTCTGTATCGGGGGGTCTTGAGGTGATCAGCCGTTTTCGATAGGGCGGTCTAACCTTTCATCGAGGTTATTTGTCGTGTCCCATTGCCACATTTCATTGTTGCTTGAATATGAGAGCATGACCGACTTTGTTGCCGGCAACACTCAACTGTTGTGCCGCTAAGCACGTGGATCAGGTTCTCATTCCCGGCATCGAGGAAGTTAACAGTCAGGATGGCGAATTGCGCAAAACGAAAGAAACAAAGATTGAAGAGAAATAAAGAAAGAAAGGAAGAAAAGGAATTATTTTTGTATATATTTTCCGTCGCAATTGCGCACAGTAATTCGTCAGCGCTTGTGTTGTCTTTTCCTCAGTTTCTGTCCCGTTTTCGTGCTGTACACTCGCAGTATCATGTACCAGCTGGCCCTTCAAGACACCCTTCTGCAAAAAAACTAAAAAAAAAGATGAAACAAACAAAAAAGGAAAGCAAAGAAATGAAGAAAAAAAGGAAGAAAAAAAGTTCGAAATAAGAAAATAAACGAAAAAAGAGAGAAGCAAGAAAGAACAAAGAAATGAAGATGACAGAAAGATGAAGACAAATAAATAAATAAATAAATAAATAAATAAATAAAAGAACAGAAAAAAGTCAGTTTCACCGCAAGGGTGAAGCAATGAATGCGAAAGCAACAAACTGTAATGTTATAGGAAGTGAGGCTCGCAGCTAACGCTTTTGTATGCGATCTCAAACTATTCTTCAAAACGCTGCTGTAAGAGAATATGGCCGCTCCAGGCACACTTTTCGCACCGTCTCTTCGTGTGGAGAGCGCAGCACGTAGAAGGGTACACCCGCTCCCGGCTGCTGAGATAGCCACATTGCGTGCGCCAGCGACGAACGCACTCGTAAAATCAAAGGTCGAATTTGCTCTATGGACCCCCCCCCCCCCCCTAGCGTCTTTTCATGCTCGTTGAAGACAAGAGGGGCGTTTCCTCTCTGCTTGAGCCTTCGACGTCCGGTCTAACAGGTGGGAGATCTTATCGCATGCGCTCTCCTAGCGACGGAGATGGGCCGGCTGTTTGATCTCTGCTTCAGCCGCGTTCGTCGCCCCCCACTCGCGCGCTATTACCCGCTGGCAGAACGTACGATGCGCTGGGGGATCTTATAAATTTGGACTATATACGCGACTGACGGCGACGGCGACGGCAACGGCGATGGCAAAAACCCATCAAGATTGTCCATATAATTGCTATCGCAATAAAACGGCGCTAAAGAAACGACATCAAGTTTGCATTCCTGCCTTTATTTTAAACATGTAAAACATATCTCCAATGTTCCCAAGTTCTGATTGTAATCCACGAGGAGGCAATATCAAGACACCTTCAAATATTAAAAAAAAACTGAGCACTTTAAGAGAAGATCCCCGTCGACGTTAGTAATCAGCTTAACGCTGTCGCAGAGTCAACGCTGCACGCTAAGCGGATTTCACAGTAATGAGATCATTTCACGGCATGGCTTCGTAGGATCAAATATTCTCCCGCCTTTTCAGAAAGCCGCACACAAAGGGTATTAATTCCAGTTGAAAGCAAACAAACAAACGGCACGTACCATTTATACAAAGCACAACGCAAAAATGAAGCTTAGACATACCGTCCCACGCCTTCACGTGCTTTGTGAAATTGTTTTCTGAAAATGCTCGCGGGGCTGTACCGCATGCATTGTGGCACGTTGCCTTGAATTAAGTCGGAAAACTTTGACTTTCAGGATAACGCAATCGGAGAGAAACGAGACCGAAATATAATTAAGGATTACCTTTTCTTTGCCCGACAGTGCTTTGGCTAAACCAATCATACTTGCAAAACACGAAGTTATACAAAGACCAAACAAAATGCACAATTTTGTCAGATCGATGAAGCATTGCTTCCGATGCCAATGTACTAGGTATTTATACAAAATGGACTTGTCTTCATTGCTCGTCCCTGTTGTAATAAAAAGAGGGCGAAAATGTAAATTAACAACTATATTTTACAGTCCTTGACCAATTTTGTCTTGTAAACCTCGGGGAGACTCTTAATTTTTGAGTTCTGTGTCTGGGCCTTCGTGTTCACTGGTGCATTCCTTGGGTTAACTTCGTCTGTCCCGCGCTGCCGAAGCGGATCTTAAAGACCACGCTGACAGAAGCTCGCAGTTGAATTGTTGTCTTTAACTGCAGTGTAATAATTATCACGCAAAACTGTAATCAATTAAGGTGGCCAAAAATAACCAGTTCGATCGGTGGAATCCAGAAACACAACTTTCGAATTACGGTGTACCAACTAGTACGCACACAACTTCAACAATGTGAAGATCGTCTACCATGTCACTTGGGCGTGTCAGCTCATGAGCGCCAACCAATCGATCACAACGCCAAACTGTATCGCGACGGGAATTGTCTAGTGTGAAGTCCAGGGAACAGCTGGATGTGATCGCGAGGGTGCGCAGGGCTGCCTAGGCTCATGGGACGCTGAACTCAGTCCTCCACGCACACCCAGGTGAAGTCGAAAGTCGCTGCGGTTTCTATTTATGTTAACGAAAATTTTCGCTAACACACCAAAAAGCCTGGCGAATTCAGTGTCATATAGCTACTTCTCTTTTGATGAAAAAGTCAGCCTGAGAGAGTGCTCGATAAACGTGAAAATCGTTGAGGTATTTTTATACCCACGCATGGAGGATTAATTCGACGCTGTCACGAAACAGGAAAAAGAAAGTCTTGACAGCGTTTATTTTCGCTGACAAAGCCATCATTCACTAGAAAAGTGGAGAACTCCGACTTCGCGTTCATGATCGAATCGAATATACATTAAAATTTAGCCTTCTTTTTTTCTTCTTTTGCCTGCTGGACATATTCCGAAATTTCGAAGTGCAGGTAGAGCGAAAACTGGATATGCAAATAAGTTCTGTCCCCGTAGAGCAAAGGTTTTTTTTTTTTACAAACGCCACGAGCCACTCTCCCCTGCTCTCCAGCTTTTTTATGTATATAGCGTGGGTCGTTCCGCGATCTTCACTACCTTTTATGCAAGCAAGAAACTTGTTCGATTCCGTGTGGCGCCCCATGAATGCTGTGTTGTCAACTGTATTACTTCAAATGGCATGACTTGCAAAATCGTTCATCATTGGAACTAACTTCGCGCGACGTGAGCTCGACGTAAGGACAAAAGAAGACACGACACACGTTGCGCTTTGTTATATACTTGTATTGAGTTCGCACCGCCGCCAGCTACGTCTAAGGTCAGGCTTCTGAGTACAAGGAAAAAAACATGCAGCAAACGTGTGTTCATGGCGTTTAAAGGGACACTAAAGTATAACAATGACTTGGTTTAGATTGATAAACTGTACTGTGATAACTGTAATATCACAAGTTTCACTATCATGCGTTCTTTATTAGCGGAGAAAATCAAGGTTGAAATTTCATGTTTAAATTTCGCGCCGAAATCTCCGCGCGTGACGTCACTAATTTCAAAATGTATTTCTCGTATTATCGTGACATTGGCCTGAAGAAATTTTCTGAAGAGAGAGAGAGATAGGACGCGCAAGGGCAGGGAGGCTAACCGGAAAACAAATATCTGGTTGGCTACCCTGAACTGAGGAAAGGGTAAGGGGAGACAGAAAAGTAAGGCCCATGGCAATTTGTACCTGGCGCAAAGCTGGAAACATGAAAATGGGGCGGAAGAAAGAAAGAGACAGAGGAGCGCCAATCTGTACAAAATGTTCAGCAAACTTAGGCATCAACTCGCCCAAAAACAAGTTCTTCTAGAGCCCATGGCAACCGCAGATGACAATGTACATCACATTTATCGATTAGAAACTACGTAGGACCCAGTAGGCGCTGTTAAAATCTACGACGTCACGGTGTTTGGTGCGGGAATCTCAAGGTGGCGTCTTCACCCGCGTTTCTGTTCGCGCATTTTCTCGCATACCATAAGTCGTCTTGCGGTGAGAGTCGTGTTTTCAGGACTCTGAAATTGCACTTTACTAATACGCGAAAAATCGGTTTTCTCTTTGGTGTCCCTTTAACGTCAGAACCCACTCATGCTACGAGACGCCGAAGTTAAGTAGAAGAAGAGGAGGATGAAGAGGAAGAAGAGGACGAAGACAACGCGTACAGGTTCATGATAATGGTTTGCTGTCGGCTCTGGCTGGCATAATGAAAAGCTTAACAGCTCCAATATAAAAAAGCCGGCAGAACCCACGCACTCTCGGAATCGATGTAATGCGAAGCAGCCAGCAAGTAGCAAATCATGCTATACATAATATGCATGTGATGCTTTACATGCTAGGACGTGTCATTTATGTTCGTCATACAGTCACGTAGCGTCAGTCAGTCATACAGTCACGTAGCGCAATACCAATTTTGGTGTACATCAAGCTAGCGAACTGGGCGCAAGCGCACCATGAGCGTGTCATGTAAATGGCACTATAGATGACATGCATGCTAAGATTTTCATGTTCCCATCTGCCGCTAATGTTCGCTATAGAGTCACATTCGCAATTGCAATTTTGGTGTATCTCAAGCTAGCTAAACGTCCGCGAACGTGCCATGAGCGTGGCATGTAAGTCATGTTGCATATGACATGATTTCCATATTTCCACTTGTCATTTATCCTCGTCATAGAGTCACGTCACGAAATAATATCAAGCCAGCGAAACGGCCGTTAGCGCACCATGAGCATGGCATGGAAATCATGTTGTGCATGACATGCACGTCATTATTTTCGTATTACCATCTGTCATTTATGTTGGTCATGCAGAATAGTCTCATAGTACCAATTTTTGGGCATATCAAGTTAAGAAAATGGCCTCAGGAGCCCTACGGCCATGGCGTGTAAATCGTGCTTTGCATGACAAGTTAGTCATGGTTTATATGATATGAAGAGTCATTCATGTTCGCAATACAGTCATACTATGTCATACCAATTTTGGTATAAATAACATAAACTATACGGCCAGGAGAGCACAAAGTCGTTGGCGGATAGATAGATAGATAGATAGATAGATAGATAGATAGATAGATAGATAGATAGATAGATAGATAGATAGATAGATAGATAGATAGATAGATAGATAGATAGATAGATAGATAGATAGATAGATAGATAGATAGATAGATAGATAGATAGATAGATAGATAGATAGATAGATAGATAGATAGATAGATAGATAGATAGATAGATAGATGCTTCACATTTAATGAAACTGGCCGTACCTCTGTCTAACGCTGAAACAACAAAAGGAGAGAGTGGATGTTCTCAGGAGCCACGCGGAAAACTCGCAGGGTCCTCTATGCGTTCACCTGACACGATTCGACGATGCATGCCTTCTTTTTTCTTCTCTGTGGATGTACTGATCCTGCTCCGCCACCCTCCGAAAGCTATTTGCACCTAACGTCGTGTTCGTACAGCCTCCAGGATTGGCTTACCTCTCTGCAAGCTGTGATGTCATGACGTCATCGCTTGATGTTACGTTAAGATGACGTCACAAATTTGGCAAACCTTTCACGCCATATGACGACGTCATCACGTGATAATTACTTCTTGCATCACTCGTCTTCGACGCCCCGGGGCGCCAACGCAGAACACCGGACAGATTTTCGTGTTTGGTGAGGCATATAATGCTTTATGCCATTAAAAATAACCCCTTTAACCTTATGCTTTCTGTACAACAACCGTTGTTGCACATCCCCGGGATGGGCCCTCTTGCGACCATAGAGTTTCCTACAAGTACACTGGGAACTCTGGCGCTAGTGTCTACAGGAGCTGCAACGCACGGCGCTTCAGCCAGCATGGGAATGATGGGTAGTACACCATTTTGCCTAGCCTTGCCTAGTCTTCGTTCTTTTGGCTCCGTGTGGCCTGAATCAGCTTTTCCGCAATACGAAGTTCAGCAAAGGTTTAGAAGTTAAGCTTCACCACCTTGATATTTTTAGGCTCACGAATTCAAAATCGGCTCACGAAGTTCACAACGGTCCATTCTTTTATCCGAAACGGAACCAAAACGCAACAATAAACAAAGCCACAAGTGCGTTCGAAGCCGGAAGTACGAATACTAGGCAAATTTGTGTACTACCCGTCATTCCCATGGTGGCTGAACCATCGCAGCGCCAGAGTCCCCTCTTGTTAATTTTAGGAAACTCTATGCTTGCGACCAAGTAATGATGTCAAGTTATGACATCTTCATGTGACGCTACATGTGTGTCACAATCTTCATGTGTGTCACCACAGTAACGTCATGAAAATGTCATGGTGACCACACGAATTTGGCCGATCTGTGACTTGAACATCACGTTTCATGATGCTGTCAATACTGGATGACTTTTTCCATCACTTCACTATTTATCCCACGCCGATGGTGACTTTTGGATTTAGGCTTTGCCTATAGTCATTTCCGCGTCTCATTGTTCTTACAATTCGCGGTTTAAAAAGGAAATTTTTTTTTTCAAAAATGAACAAACAAAGAGCCGCCTTGCAGTGGCTGCACATAGTCCACTTTCTTGGATGGTTCAGCACATGTTACGCGAAGTGCTCTGCGAAGAGAAGCTAACCTCGCGGCGAGAGTTTCTGAGCACGTCATATCATGTTACGGATCTCATCGGCAAATCATGAAATTTATTTCGGAAAATAAGTTTATTTTATTCATTCATTCGTTCGGCTGAGCTCAAAGATGACGTCGGAGCCAAGGGGCTGGAAGTAGCTAGGCGTCAGCTGGAGCGAATAAGTTTCAAAAAAATCCTCAGAGCTGCCCGTACCGTTCCCATCAAATTTTCTGTCACCAGCTTTTAGATACTAGGTCTCTTTTTTCTGTTCGTACCAAGATACTTCAACGCCAGCAGGAAGAAAAAACAGAAGGATAATTGTGTGAACAGAACGAAGAAAATTCAAAGAAACAGGAACTGTCTTAGAAGCTTATTATAAAGTCCAGGATACTTAAAGAAGCGTTAGGTGCTTTCAAGTCAGAAATATTTCGAGAAGGCCGTACAAAATACCAGGCCTTCAGATTCGAAAAAGAAATCATATTTAAGACGTCACCAAAGAAAGCTATTCCATGTCCAGGTGTCCTTCTTCCACGTTGTCACGATAGCGCGATCTAATCTAGTTCTTATTTTATTTTCTTTCATTCAGTGTGTCGTCAAAAACCCATTTCGTCCGGTGCAGTCAACAGACAGTAAGGAAAGAAAAGGCGATGTCCAATTTTCCGTGAAAGTGCGTAATGGCTTCTTTTAGTTGTACAGGAGCGCCCGGTACGGACTTTATTTTTGTGAGGGTGATAAACTACTACCTACTAGGGAAACTACGGTGGGAACAGGTGCATCGAAATCCTACCTCAGTGTTCTTGAAATGGGTTAAGAGCAACTAACTTTCTTCAGCCGACCTGTCTGGTCCAAGTCATACAATAATAATAATAATAATAATAATAATAATAATAATAATAATAATAATAATAATCACCAGAAGAAGAAAGGAAGAATTAGAGGAAGAAGAAGTTTCGCACTGAAAACAAATTATATTTGCACAAGCCATGCTCGAACCACTGAATGTAAAAATTAAACATATTGGCTCAACAGGTAATCTCGCTTCAACCCTTAAAATAGAATTTGACGATATTTTCCCTCCTAATGCGAAACAAATGCCATTTCGGTATTTAAATGATCATTTAGAAGATTACCTAGCTCACCTGACAATAAGCAAAATAATTGCGACTGATGCATCAGTGTCAAAAGAAAAGGCTGGAGTTGACATCTTCTCTTCGTCTCTTCGCTGCTCTTTTTTCGGTTCGACTCCCAGATTACACTCCTACATTCATTGCAGAATTATTGGCTGTTGTTCTAGCTCTACGCAAACTTCCTTGAAGCGAATCAGCAGCAGTAATTATTACAGATTTTCTCTCAGTATGTACTGCACTGTCTGCGGCAACAAATTTAACACTTATTCGTACGTTTCGTCATGTAATACCGACACAATTACAAGAACTCCAGTTACTGTGGGTTCCAGGACACCGCGGACTATATGTGAACGAAATGGCGGACTCATCAGCCACAATATCCCTGAGTGGTCACCTTATCCCAGTTTTACCAGATACGGCTTACGTGACAGCATTAAGTTCAGAAATGCTTGTTTGCAAAGGGAAATAGGCAAATTATTATTGGATAAATTTAAAGATTTCGCACATCTAAGACATGGCTAGAATAAATAGTGGTGTGTATCTCACCACTTAGAAGTTTCTTTCACGAGATTACGCTGTATAATTCCGCAACTGAATTATTACTTAAATAAAGCTGGAATCAAGGCATCCGCGTTGTGCATGTTTTGCGACGAAATCGAAAAAATAGAACATTTCCTTGTATTTTGCCGCCGATATTCTCATCAGAGAAAAAGGTACCTGCAAGCCCCACTTCAGAAGTTAGGATTAGCGGTAAATATTCCAGTAATTTTATCATTTGGTGCGACTTCATTAGGTTACAACCAGAGATTTCTGCTCTACTGTGTTCGAATACATCAAAGAAACAAAAAAGATTACCGTGTTAGCCTATTTTAATCTATTCTTATTCTGGGTGTGGAATCCTTCGTTATTTCTGTCACGAAACTCGGATAGTATGACCACTTGCTCATGAAGCATTTTCATTTATTAGATGTTTTATTTAATAAAAACAAAAACGAAATTCCAGATTGGTTTAGGCTCACAGACCATTACTTTAAGCCTGCTGCCGCCCGGTTCTTAGCCCATCCCCCTTCGTGGGGGAGCGCCATCCATACGAGGTCATCATTGTCATCATCAAGCAGCGCATTCGAAGAAAAAAAAAGAAAGAAAAAAGTGCCCAAGGTTATGACACGCCCGTGACGTAACTTCGTTCTCTCGTGCCATCCCTTCTTGCTTAGCTTCCGGCGTATTACTACCGGTTATTGTTTATAGTGGGGCAACTACTCTGAGATGCAGCCACATCTATGTTTTCGTCGCCATTGAGGAATTCATGAGTGGTGCTTTTTTAAAAGAATATCTGGCTAAATTCTGCCTGCTTTAACCCATTAAGGCCCACGGAAGATCTACTGGTCCGATTTTATTGATATTTTGCATAGTTAATTAACCGCACAAGACAACCATACGTGCAAATTTTCATAGTTACGTGTATTTCGTCAGGAGTTATGATACTGTACTATAAAAGTACGCTGGGCCTTCGAGATAGCAATCGGCGAGGTGACTTGATGCAAGAATGGCGAATACGCTGGGCCCTTGCCAAACGAATAACAAAGTTATCTTGACCCATACAACTTAGTCAAGGACCAGTGCTTCATGAAAAGCATAACGTCACGCTTTTGGCGACACCATTTTGGTGTGTTGTGGCTGAATTCAACTGTTTTGCCAGCTTCTTGTGAAAATGTCCGTATGGATAGACGGTAATAGCAAGCACAGTGGACGCTGGAGATCTTTGATACTTCTGTTGGGTACAACAAGGCGCAGTCAGCGTTTTGCTATTATGTGACTAAAGGACAATAGCCAACGCGTAGAGGGTCTGCTAAAACCTCCAGTGTGGTAGCAGACCCGTTATGCGTTGTCTGCGGCTATTTCGATCACCTGGGTAAAGGGGGGCTAGTACCACTTTTTCTGAGGGATGAAAATGTTCTAGTCATTCGCAGCTTGATCGTAGAGCTCAATCCCCCCTCATGGCATTGTTACTGCGGATGAAGAAGGAGGACAGTGGCACTACGTTTTTTTTTTTCATCTCAATGAATGGCCACCACGATAAGAGCGTAATTACTCAACTGTGTAGCCTTTCGTCAGCATAGCAACTATGCTGTTGTCTTTGCCATTTTCGAAACGAAGCTGCTTTTCTGAGTCAAAACAGAAGTTATCTTACCGACGTTCTTTTCGTTTCAAGTTTTTTTATCGTTAGCAGAGAGTATCCATTCGTACCGTCGTCATTACCCTACTCCTCCTAAGTTCCCATGTTAGGGTCAGAATCGACAATTAAAACATGAAGATGCTCTCGTATATTCACAGCGACATCTTTTGCAGCCTCGTGAGTCTGAGGTAACCGAAAAAAAACGGCATTCATAACAAAAAAAGCCTGTTCAATCTATGATGCAACGCACAACAAGAGTTACATGTATGCTCCCACGAAGTCCCACTGTACTAAATAAAGTACAGCAACATTTGATTACTCCTCACAGCAAAACTATGCACTCTATTGGCTTCTCGCGCTTTTCAGGGATTGAATTGCCTTTGCTGAAGCAGAAGCAGTCTGTTTTTTATTATATAAAATATAAAACTTCAAATTAATTTAGAAGAAGTGGTACTGACCACGTGCGTTTAACAGGCTCTCATTTTCCTAAAGTTTGACGACTCATAAAACAGAAAAAATATAACCGAGTCAATATTCCAAACAAGGATTATCTTGCTGCAACCTTTGACATCAAAAATTCCAATAATCAAGATCAGAATATACTGTTTTGTATTTTCTATTCCCGAAAAAGGAAGTGTACTATTTAAAGTACAGTGGGCCCTAATGGGTTAAATACGTCATTGCCAATAGTAATGGGTACTTTAATTCAATATATTAGTTAACTATGGCTAATACGAATTATGCACTACAGAAAATATCGGAAAAAAAGAAAAAAATCACGCCATATCCATGAAGTGAATGATGATGAGTGGGCGAAGCTCGATCGTTTTCATCTATGGCAGAAATAGAATGTGTGGTCTGGAACGCGCTTATACTTCATCGTTATCACGTGTATTGGGTACATTCCACTATACTGCGTCATCGTCATCTTTATCACGTGGAGTGGGTACATTCCACTATAACGGAACGCGCTTCATCGTTATCACGTTTAGTGGGTACATTCCACTATACTGCGTCATCGTCATCTTTATCACGTGGAGTGGGTACATTCCACTACACGTGGCTACCAACCTACCTACCTACTACTACTACTACTACAGAGGAGGGACAGATCCACACCCTAAGGAGCTTCGCCCCTAAAATTCAGCCACTACTCGACCAACCTCCTGCATTGGGTGTGAGCCGTGCTCAGAGCAAAATAAGAACCTCGATATGATTACGGGACACGTCGTAGTGGTTGGCCCCGGGAATTTAGACCATCTGGTGTTTTTAAGGTGTACTGATATGGTAGACTATTTCGGCGTTTAGCATTTCGTCTCCATCGAAGTGCGACCGCAGTGGCTGGGATCGACCGCGCGACATCGGGGTCACTAAGCTTTCCTCGGATCCTATTATGCTGGTTTCACAGGGTTGTGGCTAACAAGAAATCCAGCCCGCCGATTCTCCTTTATTCGGCCGGCTCAAAAAAAAAAGGATATTCATTCTTCCGTATAGCTCCCTCGTAAAAATGTTTCCACCGCTTTCCTTTCTTTCTGATTTACGTAGACGCCTCCGCAGAAGAAGCTGAACTCAACAAGTGCGAAGAAAACGCAAAATTGGAAACGGCTAAAAATAACGCGACAGCTACGTTTTGTAGAAGTTTGGTAAGGCTCCGAGAGTAAATTGCGTATGAATGCGTCCAAATTACACACTACGGCATCCGTCAACCCTGAAGGGTCTGTAATTTACGGTGCGGATGACCAACTACATCGACCATTGCCGGGGGTCACGCTTATTTCTAACATGTTAATCACCCGGTCTCTCATGTTCGCCTTCCATCGTACTAGTTCGAAAGCGGGAGACTAAACAAACAGCGTTAGAGACTCATTGAATTGACTGAATCAATGTATAATCATTGTAGTACTCAATGGGTCGTTTATGTCGACACAGATGTCACGCTGATTTCGCAGCTTAGCCTGAAGAGTAGTGGGCCCTTTCCCCGTTGGGACAGAGTGAGTGCGAAAATAATAAAAGAAAGAAAGGCGCTATTGGCTGCGACGTTGCTGACATCGTTCTCTCCAGAAGAAACTGGGTCAGGCCTAGTTAATTTTCAGTTTGATATCTTCACCGCACACAAAAGGCGAGGACAGAGGGAGGCACGATGACACGGGCTGTTTGCAACCCGTATCGTCATACCTTCCTCTGTCCTCGTCTTTTATGTGCGGTCAAGATTTCATTCTCTCCGTCGCAGCTCAAAACGCCTGTAGTATGGGTATGCCACGCCTCGTGTGAACTCCCACACAGTAGGCTGCTTGGGGAGCTAAGCTGCCTAAGATGCGGGCTTTGAAAGCGCGTATGAAAAAAAAAAAGCACTTGCTTGGCGGATTGTTCTACGACTATGCACACACATTCGCACTAGTCTTAATTCTTGCACTCGTAATCCCCGCCCTAAGGACTTCTCAAATGCAGTAGCTACCCTTACGACCAGTAAAGTTTGTCAGATCACGACCTACATGGACCGGAAAAGCAGGGTTGACATGCAGCGCTATGCGGCGACGATGGTCTGGGATTATCACGCGTCGTAAACAGCGCTCACTGAACTGCACCAGGCGACTTCTCATTCGTCACTCCAAAGCTTCGAGGACGAACGTTGTTAACCATGCCGCTGTGTCCCTCCAGTTTATTTCTATTCCTCTTCGTGATGGAGATTAGTGACTGAGGATTAGTGGAAAAGTTTATGTTCTTCGAAAGGGCTAAAGAATATATCGGACTAAAAACACGAGGTCTGCATAAAGATCAGAGAGTGTAGTATAATTGCAGGGGAAGTATGGCTACCGCGAATGAGTGAGAAATCTTACTTGCCAAGGAAGCCTAACATGGAAGCACTGTAAACGCGGCTGTTGTCAACCGAGTTCGCTGGGGCGAGAAAGCAGTCTTATATGCATGTGCTTCAGGCTAGACATATGTGGTGACAGGAAGACGGCAGCTGGCTAGGCAGGATGAAGACACGATTTATAGAGCTCACGTAGCTGTCTACGACGAATTGAGCAATTTCAAAATAATCTTGTCTTCAGTCTACATGCATGTTTAGCGAACATATGTTGGAGCTCAACGTTGACCTCATTGTCATGCTTCAAGGATTGTTTCTAGGATTCTAGGAATGTTTGAAACGGCCAATGTCACACGCACACACTTTCATTTTTCCTTTGCAGCCTGACGGAGGCGTCCACCGAGAAGCGAAGGCAGGTTAGCGATTGAGAAGGCGATTCTAACGGGATCAAATTACGCTATCGCATTCTACCCTTGAAGGCGAAGTTCAAGCGCCCTCCAAGTTTCACAGAAATTCCGCTGTTGACGTTTTAACGAGGAGCGCGAGGCGCTGCGCCGTCGCTCCCGTACAGCCCATGCTCCTACAGCGCCATCTCTGGCTTTCTGCATGAAGCGCCTCAGCGGTGAGCGCTCCCTGAGCCCACCGTCCTATTCTAGTACACTGTACCTATGCAAACAAACGAGTTGACCCTCCTCCGGGCGCCATCTTGAATCGCACAGCGCGCCACCTATAGTTCGTGGGCATTGCGAAAACCCCTTCTACGTGCTTCGCTCTCAACTCGAAGAGACTGTGCAAAAAGTGTCCCTGGAGCGGCCGTATTCTCTTACACCCACGTTTTCTAGAGTTGTGTGAAGTCGGATCCAAACGAGTTAGCTGCCAGCCTCACTTTGTATGACATTACAATTTGTTGCTATCGCATTCATTGCGCATTCATCACCCTTGCGGTGAAGCTGTAATACTTTATTCATTGTCCTCCATCTGTAAGATCGTACACGGAGGAAATGAAGATTCAATTTGATTTGATTTCATTTGAAACAAGCAATGATTCAATGATTACATTGATGACAATACCTCTTCATTGTTTACGTTGTCGAAAATAACATGAAACAGAAAAGAAGTCTTTTTTGACGACGCAAGATACGAGTGAAACAGACGTGATGTAACCATTGCGACTGTCATAATAATGCCAACTGGATCAGCAAGCTATTCGAAATGCAAGGAAAATGTCACCAAGATTTGTTAATGTTTTGAGGGTCGACTTTCAGGTGAAATGCGTCCCTCCATTGTGCATATTTTTATTGCTGAATTATATTCGGCAGACGCGAACAGTCTCAAGGATTCCTTGAGGTCGAGTTTCGAGTCGAGGACCGTTTGTGAATACGGGCCTTAGTCTTCCCATGACGACACACACCGTGTGCGCCGTAATTAAGGCAACTTCTAGCTCTGAATCCCGCTCGCCAAGGTCGTAACTGAAGGGACATTTGGCGCTGCCAGCGCTCACGTCATGAATGAAGGCGTCCTATGGGATGTATACGGAGTAACCAACCCCTGATAATAGGCGCTTTTAGCTGACCGTATTTCGCCTCCCGCTCCGCTCAGCCAGCCAGTGGTGGGGACCACTGCGCATGCGCCAGACGGTCAGCGGTGAGCGTGTGACCGGACCGTCGCCGCCGCCGGCCTGTAGCGAGCGAGAGTTCACGTGACACGAGGAGAAACAACCAAAATGGCAGCCTCTTGTGCCGCGAGTCCGCGTTGCTCGGAAAGCGTAGCGGTTGTTCGGCCAACACGCAAGCCCCGACGGCACTTCAGGATAGACGAGGATTTGTGCCTTCTCAGAGAAGTCGTCGCAGCCAATCCTTTTGAAAATCCGCGCATGTGGGATGACGTTTTACGAAACGTCATTGCAGCGATACATCGGGAGCCGACACTTCGGGCAATAAAGGAGCGTCTCGAGCTGCTTCTTTGGTTCTTCCGACAACAGGACTCCGCAAACCTTCGCAAGTAAGTGATTTCATGTGCAGTAGCCACAATTTCGTTTTTAACAGCAGCCACTCTCCCACCTATTTAGAAACGCCCCTTAACTTGACTTTCCACAAGGCAACGCGCTGAACGCGCTGCCTCAACGCAGCGCGTTTGAAACGCGTTTGTGCTGCCTCGAGGGCGGTGTCTAGTCAAGTTCAACCGTTTGTGAATAGGTGGGAGAGTGGCTGCTGTTAAAAACGAAATTGTGGCTATTGCACATGAAATCACTTACTTGCGAAGGTTTGCGGAGTCCTGTGACAAAAACAAATTAGGAAAAGCCAAGGTGACAAAAACAAATTAAGAAAAGGCTCACGCGTCGAGCACTCGCAAGCATAACGCCAAAATAAATAAATTCATGCTGTTTCAAAACTTAATTTCCTTTCTTGCTGTAAGATAAGCGCCACTTTTTATTTTCCTTTTCAACATACTTATGACTCTCATGCACTGATGGCGTCGCGCTTGACTTGACCGAAAGACGCTTGGCTAAAACCAACAACGCGCGTCGCGCTCCGGTAACGTTGAGCGTTTGAGCGGAACAGGGAACGGACCGCAGAATCGGCCAGCTAAAAGCGCCTAATATGCCCTGCTATGGGAGAGCGAGAGGCTGCTCCTACCAAATGGACACAGAATGAAGTTCCGATACTGTTCATGAAGGCCAGTCGCATACACGTGCACTCCACCTATTCTTTCTTTCCGGCCACCGGAAACTCTCCAGGTAGTAAGAGAGTTTTCTTCTCTACACTCAATAAGCTTCGTTCGTTTTCGTCAAGTCTAACAAATATTTGTAGCATTCGTTAGAGTTCCTTTATATCCTTTAGCCGAAAATAATGAGAAAAATGTTGGCAGATGCCCTGCGCTCAGCGAGTCCATGTTATGCGAAGCAGTCTTCGAAGAAGGAAGCCATGGCGTACTGCCTCATGTTCGGCCGAGTGATAGCAAGGCGATTGATGGGTGTGTGTAAACCACGCTGTGCATGTTCGTGAGTCTGGTTAACAAGCCACGTGTAATGCACCACTAAGCCTACAGGCTAGTATATCATCCGAAGTAACGTCGGCATTCCAGTTCGAGTTCTCGCGTAAGTTCCATCGAGGAGATATGTATGCTGCTGTGCGTTGGCATGCCTATCATAAAACGCGTTGGTTATCACTTTTCTGCCGATTCATTTTTGGGGGGCATAGTGGCATCAAAGCCAATAGCATCGTTATATTTTTATCTCTGCTTATTATCACCTCGATATGTAGCGTACAAAGTAAAGTGCTAGCAAAAAGAACTTAAAACCATGTACTGCGAGTGCCCTACAACTGTTTTTATGCAGCAAATTCAGTTGGCTTGTATTGCACCCGTAGCAAAACAATGCAACTGTAGGACTAAACCTCAAATTTCTTTCGCCACTAAAACAAAAATTACTTCGATGAGGCTTTCTGTGAACATAGTTGCTATGATTCTTAGTCTTAATGCGCTTTTCCGCTGATTTTTTTTCCTTGGACCACCTTGGGGTGCTACAGACTAAACCTAGGCCAAGCTGGCATTTTTTCCAAGTTTAAGATTTTATTTTAGAGTTTTTGCGCCATACACAGGCAAGACAAAAATATGAGGAAATATTACGTTTTATAGAGAATTTGATAGAAGTAATTAATGAGAAATTGAAGCGCTGTTTTAAATTCCAGATTGTGTTCGGTGAAAGCCTAAGGCCATAGAATTTCATACTGTATTACCTAGAAGCGAATCTGGCGCTAGTGTCTATGCGGGGTCCTTCAGCGGCGCTTGTACAAGCCATGGGAATAATGGGAAGTACAGGCTTCGGCTCTTCTTCTGATGGATTACGTTCTTGAGATTCGGGACGCTTGTTTTCCAAGTGTAAAACAAAGTGATATGAACTTATTTCTGATTGAAACTTGCCTCATTCTTTTGTACGTACAACTTATTGCAAAAACTTTCCGTGACCATGAGATGGAAGTGAAACCTGGACAAATTTAACTGCCAGAGTATGCAATGCCCTGCCATTGTGTTCCAGATTTGCCATCAGGATGCAATGAATCATTTTTTACAACACTTGAAAACAAACGCGCTTGATCTTTTCTCGAAAGTACACATTATCTATTTATAGAAATAACAGTACAGTATTGAGTGAGAAACGCTTAACGTGTCGTCTGCTGCGATGCCAGGTGCGTCTGTCCAAGTGGCCTGTCCCCAACGCATCTCTCGTTTTGTTGTGAAAACGAGTCAGAGGAGCGTGACGGTGCGTCTACTTAGCTTCGGCGCCGTTTTGCAGTCGAAATGAACGATTTTTAGCAAGACGGGCTTATAAGAAGAAGACGTGAACTCTGTGCGATACCCTACCTGGCATGGGACGCTACGTCTATGCGCCGCCGTAAGTGCACGACGCTTCGCTAAAACTGTCAAATACAACCTGTAAAGCTGCAGTGTCGCAGCAAACCAAAATTTATACCATCTTCCCAAAGGAAACCCTGATGGGATGCGAAGCAGCAGCGTTGCGCACGGGTGGCGTCACGGGTTGAACGGCGCTAACGCGGGTGCTGCGGTGAGCGCTGGAAGATTCGTTTGAAGCGAAGGCTGGCGTAGGTCTTGTCGTTGCGCGTCAGGCGGCAGCTGCGGGCGCTGCGGCGAGCGCGCGGCAGGCGAGGGAGAGAGTGACGTCAGCGCGCGCACTGCGAGGGGAGCGTGACGTCAACGCGCAACTGCGGCGTGACCTACTTGGCACCGCTCCAACACCTGCGGCGAGGGGAGCGCGTTGCGGCGCGTTCGTACGGACGCACGGAGGGACAGCGTTACACAGGCTAGTCAAAGAGCTGCTTCGCATCTAAAAGACCTAGCTCTCTTTAGCCTCCTTTGAACAACAAAGGCACTGCTTGAGTGCTTTGCACCGCACCCCACTAACCAAGCTGCGCGAAAAACGAAACTTAAGCTGGAGAAAAAGATGCGTAGACAGTTCCCTAGCTAACGCTATCCAATGCGAAGTCTGTACTTCCCTTGATTCCCATACTGGTACAATGATCGTTGCGACAGTTTCCTCACTAGGTTGCTGTATGATACTCTATGCCTGAGGCCATTCGACTGACTTTGTCATGTATTCTTTTACAGTCCCAGTGGAATGGCGCACAGACGTAGTGTGTGTGTAGTTTCTTTTTTAGATGTGAAGCATCTTATGGCGAACCTTAATCCGGTGGTGGTGGTGTGCCGCGTGCCCACCCCTTACTGCGCATGCGCAAACCCTTTAAAAAAATAAAAATGAAAAACCTCCTCTCCCCCTCTCTCTCCTCTAGGCATCCCTCCCCGCGGCAACCACACCCTAACTGCGCATGCGCCTCCCCTCCTCTCTCCCCTCTTACACTCCCCCCCTCTCTCCTCTAGGCATCCCTGCCCGCGGCGTCTGCACTCCCACTGCGCATGCGCGTCCCCCCTCTCTCTCCTCTCCTACGCTCCCCCCTCTCTCCTCTACGCATCCCTTCCCACGGTGTTCACACTCCCACTGCGCATGCGTGTCACCCCCCTCTCTCTCCTCTCCTACACTCCCCCCCTCTCTCGCCTCGCGACGCCGACGCAGGCAGCGTCTGCTAGCGAGTCTGCTAGCTGGTCCCGGCTGGTCTGGTAGCACCAGCCCGGCCCCTTCTGGTCCCTCAGGCCGAACAAACTGCTCTCTAGCAAACTGGCCGCGTTCTCCCCGCACGTCGATGTTGTCCAGCTCACGCGCTTCACGTTCGACTGTCTCCTTCTTCTTCCTCGGTTCTGCTTTCAATTTTGGTTGTGGGAAGCACTCTTACCACACTGTGTAA